>JAAAKQ030517503.1:0-19230 GCA_010016005.3 Zanna intricata | reverse complement strand
CAATCTTTTGGTAATAAAATTATTGTTTTATATGAACTTGTCTTTTATTTATAGCCTATCGGAGGTCGAAAAAAAAAACGGCCCTCGTATATTAAGCAGTTGTTTTCTCCTAATTTTATTTTGATATGAATATGAATATGAACAATTTTTGAAATGCTTTTGTCTGAAAGTTTTCCAATGAAACACACTTCTTTATGCCGATTAATTTTTCATACGCGTTAAAATTTTCATTCCTTATTCCTATGCACAAACTTCGAGCTTGTTGGTATATTAATCATTATAAAGAACAGTATAAATGTTGCGATAATATTTTTATATTTTAATGAAACATAGAGGAAACTTTCACGGTATAGTGCCATTTTTAATATCATGTAGGAAGGTTTTTAACATGTTACTTTAACTTCATTATTTTGAAATGAATTGTAAAATATTTAATGTTTTAATAAAACGTTATACAATTTTTATCTTGCCCAAACAAAATTACTGGTTATAATGACGAGAAGACATTATTGGTACCGACAGTTTATCATAGCGTACGTGAGGTCTGTTTATCGTTTATGGAATTTATTTGTTTAAAACAGTTTATGATGTCATACAATTGAGTTTGTTTTGATAGGCTTAAAACTGCATAATTTATTCTAATTTTTATTCTGTTTATTGAGTTTAATTTTTGTATATAACGGTGGATGATTTCATTGTAAAGTAGGCGTCTCGTTTTATTGAATTTATGCACCGTGCATGTATAAGTAAGAAAGAATAATATAGTAAATACAATATTATTCTGACCGGGTTGTCTGGTTATTCCAATTAATTTTGCATTCTGGCATCAACTGTTTGCAAGGACAAGCGAGAGAAATATACAAGTGTTTTTGTAATAAAAAAGAGGGATGTTGCCAGACGTGGGATGAAATGACGTCAGTCGTACTGTGCGATGTGTATGTAATATACTACAAGCAGTAGTTAAATCTTCTTCATAAGAGTTTGTTGTCCTTAAATGTGTTATTAGCATGAGAACCTTTCCCTACCAGAGTTGTTTCAGAAATTGAGGCACGTTTTTATTAATTATGTTAATTTAATTGCATTTATATATACTTATGAATGCTAAAATTTTATGTCTTCCACTTTTGTGGAACGGTGCGATTCTATTTTTTATCCAGAAGGTTTTGGGTTCAAATTTCGATTAGGCTTGGCATTTTTCTTACGCTAAAGAATTTATATCATAAACAAAGTTTTAGGCGACTGAAATTTTTTGTTAATCTGTTGTGGCCGGTACAAATAGATAATGAAAATAATTATCTTTCGTTGTTTATTTGTTAATTTATTCATTGGAGTGGGTGAACGTATATACCGAATTTGGAAAACCCCTTATGATAAGATATTAGGAAAGTAAAGAAGTAATAGCAGTTGCCACAAAAAAACTTATTTCTGGATTAATTATTTTTTAAAGCTGCCAGTTCTTTGACAGTTTTTTAAGTCTGTGACGTTTGTGATTAAACAACATAATTTTTTTCTTAATAATAATGCTGATGACTAATAATTTAAAACAAATAGGTTTTGGTTTTTTTGCAGTAAAAAAAAAAGATTATAATAATAATAATTACTTTAATTCAAATTTCTGTTCTTTTTCAATTGTTTTGTGTAGTAGATTATCTGTTGCAAAGTTTTCATAATAACTCTTTAAAAATAGTTTAACCATGCTGAGAAAAAATAAACATCTCATGCTGTGAATATTTGCAGAAAGTAAAGTCAAGTAGTTTTCTGCTAACTTCTTCCGAGTCGAATATGCAATAATGCTTCAGCATTCCAAGTCTGCTGAAATCTAGGTAACCTACAATACTATATGAAACATCTTCGCTCTCTTCATAAATGTGGCTGGAAGTTCATAAATCTGACATTATTACCCTCGGAGAAAGCAAACCTAACCGTTTATTTTATTTCAGTTTATCTATATAATTTATTACTTAGAAAATGTGCCCTACAGAAAAATACTGGTTTGGAATGTGTGGATAGACTCATCGGTTTTTGTTTGAAAACTATGAGGCTTTTTTTCATGGCATTCTATTTATACGGTTTGGTTTTTATTATATTAAACTTTATTAATTAGTCGTGTCGATTAGATTTAAGAATTTATTTATTTATTTATGAATAACATTTGTGCAATTATTTTCCTTCTGCGAAAGTCCACTCGATGCGGTGTGATTAGAAACTACCGTAAACCGTCCGATAGTGACGTTATTGAATCTGTCTAAATATTATTCTTCAGTCTAAGTGTTGTAGTCGTCAAGGAATTCTCTCAACCAATTTTTTTAGCACATAACTAATGAGATTTTAGAGATTAGAGTATTTATCTAGTCACACTAGATAAATACTCTTCATTAGCAAATTTAAAAATTGTTCATTTTATTTATGACTTTTATATTACTTATAGTAAAGATGTTGGGACATTTTATTGTTTTCTCGAACTTTGATTTGTAAATTTAAATCACTAAATTATTGTAAATTTTTTGTTTTTAAATATCTTCTTTGATCAATACTAATTTTTTTTTTTTTTTACTAAGAGTAAATAAGTTATAAGTTGGTGATTAGCTTCTTGTTACATAATTCCGTAATAAGTTGTAAAAACTTTTTTCGTTAATAGTTTAAAATTGATATCCTTTTTCAAAATCAAGAAATATTTCGAAAAGAGATAACTTTCATGAAAAGAGAATGCTTATTTATTTTTAACCCTTCTTTAAAATATAGATAAATAAAATTGTGAGGAATATTTTTTTTTTTTTTTTTTTTTTTGCGAAAATATGTGAAAGACAAGAAGGCTTCATGAAGAATAGTAAGCAAGATGTCAGTATCATTTATTTATTTATTTTTTTTTTGTATAATAAATCAATTAAACATCTCAGAAGTAGACTGTGACTGTGTTCAATTACTGAACAGATTTTGGGTTATTGTGAGAGAATCTCAAAATTAAAATAAAACACTAAACGCTCATTTTTTCAATTTATACTGAAAAAATCTTACGGTTCACTTGAGTCATAACTTATCTTTAACTACAAAAAATAATTATTAAACGTATTTACGAATGAAAAAATTTGTTGTTCTAATCAATTTTGTAGCTGCCAGCTCAAAAAATTAAACAAAAGTATCTAAATCGTTATTGAAATTTACATATTTTAAGAATATTTAAGTTACAGCTTATTGTAATTTGTTTAACGTTCATGTGAGTGTATGTATGATATAGCGTGTTAGCAATTAAGATCATGTGTGTATATAAGTATGCAGTTCAGATTTATATTTCTTAGTAAATGTATCGTGGAGTTTTACTGAAGGGATGTTTTCCCATCCATATTAAAACTACAAATCAATATGGACAAATTGTTGATTAGTTTGGGGAAAAAAGCGCATGCCATATATCTCACGAAATATTACATTTTATCAGTATCCATTTAATTGTAATATGATTGGTTATATATTATGTTTGTTACCATAATCTTAGTAGTGTAACCATTATGATAGGACACATTCATTTCAAAAAATAGCATATCCACTTTGGGAAAATAACCCAGAATCCTATACCGTACTTCTTTAGAAAGAGTGACGATGAAGTAAAAAAGTGACGCTTCACGTTTTTCGTAGTCAAAGAAAGACTTAAAGGTTTTCTAAAGTAACTAATGTACTCCGGTATGTAGAAAATAATTAATTATACAGTTTCCGCTCAGTACAGGTTATTAGTAGTCTTTATGTCCTTAACTTGTTCGTTGATTGGGTTTCATTAATCTCTGTATTTTCAGATCGATTGATTTGTGTTTGTGCGTTACTAAGAGATAGTCCCTCTTGTCAAAAGATATCTTCTGATCTATTGCGACACCTTACATTGCCAAATCATTTAATTCAATTTTTATTTAAATTACAAAAGTATTTTATAAATGCATACTTGATTATATTCTTTCAGGATACATTTTAAAATAATAATTTAATTTTTGTAGTATTTTAAGAAAACAGGAGAGATATAGTTTAAAGTTATCTATCTTAGCTGGGAACTCGTCTATTATTTAAAATTGGTTGACTAGGTTTTACATGCAGTATTTTCGAAAATATAACTCGAACCGGAACGACATCCGGTTCGGTGCTGTGGCTACGTAAACGTGATTACCGATTGGCTAAAATCTGTTACCTTGTGTAGTGGTACACACCTTACTATAATTTACCTTTAAGGTATTTATATTATAATTTTTTGTACCGGTGATTCAAAAAATGCTTTACAACTTTAGAGGCTTATAGAAGTACATCGATTTAGGAGTATCACTTCGCGACAAAAGATGTCGAGTTTTGACTTAAATATTATCATAGTTTTCGTTCACCATGAACCCTTCATCCGTTCAGTCAGCCCAGGAAAATTACTGGGCGGAGCTTGATCACTGTGTGTTTTGTTTTTATGAAATGAAATCCGCTATTGTAATTCAATGTAGGTTAAAACCTACCTCAGTAAAGAACCTAACATCAGAAGTTAAATTTTCGCTTGGCGCTGTAATTTTGTTGAGACCACCGTTTATTTTATTAGACAATAAAACATCAGGTCGTCCAGGATTGTTTCCAATGCAGAAAACTATCCACCTCTGTCCTGTTGATTTATTACTAAATTCTCTTTTGATTTCGCTACTTACCTTGAAGTCTATAAAGATTTCTCTTCGGCAGTTGAGAACCTTTCGGGAATATTTTGAAATGGATCTCTAATCTACTCGTACCTTGCAACCAAATTGTCAGCAAGAAAATACTTTTTAAAACTCTTTGCCGCATTAGCTAAATGATTTTGGCTAAACGATTACAAAAACATATTTCACATGTTCTTCAGCGTTGTAAGTTTTAACACATTCATCCACATTTGCAAACATTTCTAGGTTTTTGCTTTAAATTTCTCACAATTCCAGTTTTCTACAAAAAGCATTAACTTTAACACTTGTATCCAACATATATGTATGTGCTCCTTGGAGTTGAAGATTCAAGGTATTTAATTTCTCGAATATGTCGACCAAGTAGTTCAATTTAATCACAAATAAATTCCGGTTGGTTTTCTGGAAAAGGCAGTTTCATCTCTTAATTCATAAAAACATTGCAAAAATTTCCCCGTCATAACCATCTTGCCTCGCAATAAAATAGTAACGTTGAATGTACTGCACCATGTCTTTAGTAAGTGCAAAAAAGATTATCGATTTCAGCGGTTATATTTTATTTAATTTACCGTCGTTAGCACAATATTCGGATCAGGATTTATTTCTTTGGAATTTTCCAGACATTGAACGAGCATTTTCGGTGCATATTCGGACGCAACTTTTTCCATTCTATGTTTGCCTCGTTTATAAAATTATTTAAGATAGCAAATAATAATGCGAATGCTGTTGTTTGAGTCCTATTCGTTTGCAGAAAATTATTTCTTCTACTGCCGATTTTCCAATAAAATCGAACATAGGCAATGAAATTGCCTATATTGCAATAACCTTTATTGCTGTCTGTTGACTCATGAAGATGAATCGAAAACATTCTGTCAAGCAACTTCCCGAAAAGCTGATGCTGTACATCTTCCGCTATATTACCAATTCGACGGATAACATTTCATTTGAAGAGATATGGACTGCAGTTGTTTGGCAAAATAAAGCTCTCCACCAATGATGTGAGGTTTTTTACATCTGGATATTTTATATGAAACTTTGTAAAAGGCAAGTAAAGTTTTTTCATTCACAAATTTAAAAAAAATAAGATATCTTTTCATACGCTTTTAATTTTAATTCGAAGAATTTTCGGGGTTTGTTAACTTACTCACTAGAAGTCTTTCCAAATGTCGTATAAGTTTATTTCATGCTGTCTTCTGCCGGCAAAAGCTTTTGAGCAAATGACAGACAGGGCCTTTTTTTGTTCATTTACTTCGATACACCCGAAAATTTAATGGTAAACCCAAAATTTAAGTATTCTTGAGAATATATTCTTAATTTTATTTTCGGAACTATGCTCGTCTGTACACTTGATGGCATTCATTATCGTTTAATGCTCGCTTACGCCCACTTAAAAATTTATCCATAGTTTTGTAATTCTACTGCCGTGATATATAACACCGTGAATTGCAATTTACTCGCAAATTACAACGTACTCATTCATGATAGATTTGATAGCGATAGAAGGATCGACCTAACTGACTAGCTGAACTGAGACTAGCGAATGAGATGCAGCATTTATACACATTTGCGCTGATGTTGCAGAATGTTCGAAATAAATCGGAACTTCTCGCGGAGCCGTGAGACTCTCCGATATGGTGGATGTAAGACAGAGAGAGCAATAAAGAGGTACAATTCTGGTTTTGTCAATGCAGCGGATGGGTGTTGCCAAATATCAATAAGTTTACTTATTTCTGGTAATTTTTAAGGTTTATAATTAAGGTCGTAGTGCTTTAGCGACAAAATTTTCAAAATACGTTATTACCGTATGCTATAATGTTGAAGGAGAGCCGGAGCGCGATGAAAATTATGATTGAAAATTGGGTTGCAAATATTAAAAGATTGGGTTAGGGAATGCTTGTTACATAGTTTTCAGGGATCAACGCGACATATTTCTTATGAATCGCATTTTACAAAAGACATTTGGCGTGTTAAGGTATAACTTAACATAGTTATAGTATTGAGTTAAAAAATACTGATGTAGATAAAAGTACTTCATTAAATACTCTACTCTATTGATCTGTCGATTTATCACATTGTGATAAGATAAACAACCGTAAGTGATGAACTCCCATAACAAGACCTGGGGCAGCGAATATTAACATGAATGTCCTAGCAGTGCCCCAATAGTGAATGTTTTTTTTTTTGCTCTTAGACTATCTAAAGTGTACAGTTCGTTCTTTCTTATTGATAATATCGTGAACGATATCGTGTTAGTGGTTACTAGAAATTTTTCCCACTCCACTTCTAAATAGAGACTAAGAAGAAGATACCTTCTTGCGTCTTTGGAAGCCTTATTTCGGCGATTGTATGCAATTTCGTTACCTGGATTTGTTGACGCCATTCCGTGTTTTTTTTTTTCAAGATAAACTATTTGTTTTGTCATAAATTCCGGCCTTACTGAACTCAAAAGTTGTGTTGCCGGGTAAGACATCAATTTCAGGTACGAAATACTATCGTATCACCAATGACCCTAACAATTAATCAGAATTATTATTTATGAAAAATGTGATGTTTTGATGTAAAATTGTTCTTCATTCAGTCTAAATAAATATCTCTTGAAATTTGTATAAAGGTTTTTTTGAATATTTTACATTTACTTTATTTTCTATTTATACTGTTGACTTAGAAAAACTGGTTTACTAAAGTTTGTACATGTAGACGCTTAACTTCACCGATCAGTATTATCAAGTCGCTTATTTACTTTTTTGTTTAAATTTACAAAATTGCTTTATAGAATTGATATTTAGTGAAATTTTTTAAAATGAATTTTCTATAATGCTTAATACTGAGATTTTAATCCCATTCTGATTTAAAAACTCCTTTCATAGAAGATTTTATTAAAGAATTGCACTTATATTTTACTCGAAATTATCATAAGAATGAACTAGTTAAAAATTAAGTAAATCCATCAAAATTTATCAAGAAAATTCTTTTATTCTTCAATAGAACTATAATAGGTTTTCCTGTATATTTTTTTTTCTCTTATGTTTTTTTTTCATAATTCTACATTACTGAATGTCAATCTTATTTATGTTGTTTTTATCATTTCCTTATGTCAATTTCTTATTTTTGTTTTGTACCCAATACTAAAATGAGAATAAAGGTTATATACATGTATATAAGTAACTTAAGTTTTTGCAGTTTTCATTTAACTGTAATTTATTTTGATTGTTTTTATTTTATGGAATAATTGAAGGAAAGTTAAGATTTTGTGTTTATAGGAACTAAATCGCGATTTGTCTTCTATTAATATCTATATTCGTAATACCTTACTTACTGTTTCCTTGTAATGTAAATTTTTATATGTATTTCCAACCGATTTTATCGCATGTCTGTCCCATTTTATCAGATAACTGTGTAGCCGTAAACTATTCGGATAGACAATCGACTGTAACATTTTATATATATATATATAATTCGTTGAATTATTATTCAATTTCAATCTAAGTATATTCAGTCAGTAGTTTCTTATTTATAATGGTAAGTAAAATACTTTTAATTTATATTTATTTCGAGTAATAAGATGAGACTACTAATGTATTTTAATAATCTACATTGAAATACATTACATTAAATTTATATTAATTAAACGTATATATTAAAAAGGGATTTATACAGATTTACTTGTTTCAATTTGTTAAAAATGAATTAAGTCGCCACATCAGTTTTTTTTTACACAGAAAATGTTTATCCATACATTAAAAAAGGAAAAAATATATTAATAGTTAATATGTGTGTGGGTATATATGGGTTTTTTTTTTGTGAAATTTACAATAATTTACTGCTATCGCTCTTAACTGTTTCCATATACATTTTTTATTTTTCATCACCGGTATGCGGGCTAACGGATGTTTTATTAATGTCAAATATGTTTAATGTTGATGTTCTTTATCATTATTTATGTAATTCCGTCTCTATAGTTAAGATCTTATATATTTATTTATTTTAATTACTGTTACTTTTAAAGTGACATGATGGTGAAAAGCATTTGGAAAAATGTAATTAAAAGAAAGACAGATTTATAGGCCACATATTAAGGCATCCTGGAATAGTCGCTTTGATATTGGAAGGATAGGTAGATGGGAAAAATTTTGCAGGCAGGCAACGTTTGGAATATGTAAAACAAATTGTTAGGGATATAGTATGTACGAGATATACTGAAATGAAACGACTGGCACTAGATAGTAATCGTGGAGAACTGCATCAAACCATTCAAATGATTTAAGACAAAAAAAAGATGGTGAAAAATTATTTTCTATTTTTTATAAGAAATAATGTTCAAATTAAACAAGTAATTAATTGTATCTTCCAAATAATTAAAATTATTAATTTAAAATTATTAAAAATTAAATTATAACTTGTAAATAATAAACAAGACTTTATTTTCACATTTTATGGAAAAATTGATATAGATTTCTTTACTAAACTTTTCAGTTATTCTCGTATTAATGGAATTAGTTTTTGTAGGTAAAGATAGGAGTTGATGAACAGGTTTTAAGACGATTTTTTCCTGACACTAATTTATTTGTATTGTTCGCAACAAACCATTTCTTAGTTTAGTTCTATATTCTACAACAATGTGCATAGATTCAACAAATTTCAATAGTTTTGCCAGTCTCGTGATTTATTCCCTATTGTCATCTCTGTTATTCAGACGCCTTACCGTATGTGAGCCCTCAATACTACATACTGTTTTGCTGAAAAGTTTGTTTCAGTTAGATAAATAACAAAGTTTATATCCTACGCGATTCTGCGAACGGGGGTGAGGTGTCGTATTTTAGGAAGCCGGAATTCTTTTCTTGGTAGGCATGTTTTATTTTCTAAAAGAAAACCAGTTGTTTTATGCACGTATTTAAATCGGTCGATGCAGATACGTTGATCGGTAATGTACTGTCCCCTTGAAAGGGCTTGGTACGGAGGGGATGTCGTGGTGATTGAAACTGCCAAATAGAGGTTGTCTTACTCTCCCGGGTCAGGATGTCCTCTATCAAGGGAAAATATAATCTGATCCGAGAATTTTTGGATCAGACAGGGCTCGCTTTGTAGATAGGAAATCTTGAAGCTTGAAGGTCTTCCATCCGGCCGCCTCTATAGGTAACTCGTGCATCCTTATTTATTATTAGCTATTTCTGAATCTGAACAGTGGGTGCAAAAGTTTTCTTATTCTTCCTAAAATATCACGATATTATCCTACATTTGGTAACATTTATTTAATTCTATTGTTGGGAGTCTGTAATGTAAAACTGTGGAGGAACATAATTATAATTTTTGTCCATTTTGAGGAAGAGAGAAATTTTGATGAGAGATATATGAATCAGGTATGAAATCAGGCCCTTTTTTTTTGTTTCGAAAAAATCAAAAGAATTTTCAAAACATCCTTTTGAACAAATAAATCATTACCAATCAATTGAACCAGGACGAATTATACTAGACGCTATTATATCTAGTTATTGGTACAGTCCGGTTTTCTTAGAACGGCAGTTACTTGTGTTAGTAATATAAGATCAGTAATTGCTGACACTATTTTACGTATAGTTATCTTGACACATAACAATTATCCTTTTAGATATTACGATGCGATAAAATCAAATAAGTTTTTTTTAAATGAAAGAATATCTTTTATTTCTTTTTTGTTATATTGAATCGATAAAGGATAAGCCCAACTCAAAATTTTAAAGATATAAATGTGTAAGTGAAAAAAAAGCCCATTAGCCGAGCGTATTTCTTATTCTTGTTAATATACATGACTGCTGTAATTTGGTACAACTACTATTTAACGGTTAAGCCCTTTGTTTTTATTGAATTTACCCAACGCATATACGCGCTTGAAGTGTGTGTATGTGGACACAAAGTTTCAAAAAGGAATAGTTATTATTATTGTACATTATTTATTATATTCGGCTTATTATGTACAAATATGGTCGATTTAAAAATATTGCTTTCTTTTATGTAGCAAGGTATTGATAAATGACGTTATACATCAAATATCGTACTGGCTGTGTAATATCAGTAACATAGCTTTTATTGTTGACTACTCGCATTATATCAAAATATAGTAAAAAGTTAAAATTTTATTAAAAAATATGTAGCTTAGTTGGATTTTTCATTTTACTAGTTTATTACGTTTTCATGAAAACGCCATAAAGTTATTTTAATCATTTATAGGATTTTCTTTTCATTATACTTATATAATTTTAATGAGGAAAATATTAACTTTTGGTACACATTCCGGATTAAATTAATACTTATGAAAATAATAATGAATGTTCATTTTGTTTTTACTTTAACCAGTCAAGTTTTAATCAGTGAATGTTTAAAAATATACTGATTAAATATAAAATAACCTGCCGTGTTGGTTTAATGGTGTACTCGTCGTCGGAAATCAGCTGGTCGAAGTTCTCAGGTTCAAATCCCAATAAAAGTAATTACTTTTATTGGGATTTGAATATTAGATCGTGGGTACCGATGTTCTTTGGTGGGATTTTTATTTACCTCCGGAACCACAGTTAGATATTTCATCAGAGGATGGAGATGAATGATTTGTAGTGTGTGTGAAAATGCCATGCCTGACGGGATTCGAATCCGAGGACCTCTGCATGAAAGGCTGAGACGCTACCACTCACGCCACGGAAGTCGGCGTTCTTTGGTGGTTGGATTTCAATTAACCACACATCTCGGAAGAAATAGTAACCTGAGTTTGTTCAATATTGCAGATTTACCGGTACAGTTATATTACACTGATAAGTCGCTAATGACTTTAATTGTTGATAGGATTATAAATAAAAAGTACTTACAACCTGTACGAGTTTAGATTACATAGATAACAGTCGTAATCATTATACTGACATGACGTTTTATTTTACTTAACCTACAAATATTTTAATTAATGACGACCGACTGTTATGATAATAACAATTTTTATTTACTTTTATTCTCATACAGATAGAATATAGATGAAATTTCGTAGTTTTGGATGCCACTGAAGATGGAGTAATTACTCCGAAAGCGCTAGAATAGTACAGCATAAAATAATGTTGGTAAGTAGGATTACATTTTTTATCAAAATAAAAAGTAATAATATATATATAAAATTATCAGTGGAATGATTTTTTTAATGAACCATGAAATTTGCAAGATACTTATTTCATGTTTTATTAGAGATGTTTATCAAAACAAAAAGTATTAATATATATGTATATAATTATCAGTGGAATGGTTTTTTTTTAACGAATAATGAAAGTTGCAAGAGATTTATTTAATATTTTATTAGAGATATTTAATCATTTTTCATATTCTTCTTTAGAATCAAAGAAAAAGATTTTTAAATTTGCAAAATGTTATAGCAAATTTTTTATCGTCATCCTATTAATCGTCCATGATTTAATTTTGTGTTTGTAATTCTTAATATTAATTTTTATTTTTGTTTGTATATACTAGTTCCTTAATTATAACAACATATGAGCTTGCAGTACGAATAATTTTAATTTTTTCCAGTTAGGTGTTATATCGTATTAAAAAATAAATAAAAAAGTAAATTAAAATAAATAAGTAACAATTAATTGATGTCGGAGTTGTAAGGAAGCTCTGATTACAGTTGTGCGAGGGACCGGCTGCCTTGTTCCGAAAGTTATATTCCAAAAATGAAATTTTGAATCTTAAAAACAACTTTTTATGCATTGATAAAATCTGTAATTCATAGTGTATGATTATTCAATAATTTATTATTTTATTTGGTTATTAAGTATTGTGAAATAAAATGTGCTAACAGTTGGCTATTCCTTTCTTCATCTGTCCGTATAAAATGAGTTTCTCAATGTTTTAAAAAGTTGAAATTTGGAAGTTTTTTTTGAGACAAGTGGATGTACAATCAATGAAAATGTGAGGTTTTTAGTTGCAATTCAAAAATAGGAGTTTCAGTATAATCCAGTCCTGTAGTATATATCGTATTTCGCTTACCTACAGTGTGTTTAAGTAACATATGAATATATTTTTGTTCCTGACAATGTTTTATAAAAATTATTTCGGCAATTTAAAAAAAAAAAAAATCGCTTTTTTTTATGAAAGCAAGTCCTTAAAGTTCTATGATTTATTAATTTTTTTTTTTTTTAATAAATATTTTACCTTCTTTTTTTTTTTTTAATGGAAAATAATAATTCAAAACTATTTAATGTTTTGAATTTCCTTTAGTTATGCTTTTTTATCGTTCAGTTTTCAAAATGATCGGAACGGAAGTACGAGATAAAAGATAGACGCAATAGGAAAATGTTGATTTTTAATAATACAAATCGATAAATTAAAAACAGAAAAGTTTATTTTGTTAATTAATTTGAATGTAACTTTTCAAATCAAGCACTTTTCAAAAATAAAAATCAATCGAGCTTTTCGGATGTTTTGTTTTTAATTTTTTTTAACCAGTTTCAAAACAAAGGAATAAAAATAAAATTTTTAAAAACATTCGTAAATAATAAAAACATTTGTTTTTTAATTTTCAGTATTTTAATTTTAAGCAATTCAAAATAATGACCACAAATTTGACGTAGAAATCTAAAAATTTATTTTTATATTTTAATTCTGCTTTACATTTTTATTAGTAGAAAGGTAATACTTTAAAACTATATTTGTGTGAAAAAGCTGATTTTTCACTTTTACTAAACCTTTTTTTTTTTTTTAAGTAACTTATTGTTACATTTCTTTATGGATATTATTTTAATTTACTCATTAAAAACTATAAACATCGATAATATATTGCATTTAATTTAATTTTGTTGTTATAATAGTTTGTAACGAAATACACCCCGATTTTATTACCGTTCGCAAGAAACACGATAACTAGTGTGCAGTGAAGTACATTCACCGAGTGTTGTTTGTATTATTGTGTCGTATTGTATTTCGTTGTATTGATTATGTTAATAGTAGGTGGCGAGGTTTTTGTTATGATTATAATTCCATTCAGAGTGTCATTACCTTCTATAAAAACAACTACATTTCCTTTTTTTCTTGTCGTTTAATATGTGAATGTTTATTGTATACTTTATTATGTTAATAATGTTCTTTCTTTATCTGGCCGTACGTTGAATCTCTGTCAGAAGTGCTATTTCTTTACCGTTAGACAAAAATTTAAAAGTAACTAATTTTAGAAAACCATAGACAGCATACCGAAAAAAATCTGCAAAAAAATTAACAAAATCAATGAAACAGTCTTATTTGAAAAATAAGTAATGTATTTCCCTCCATATCATAAGATAAAAAATATTTAATTCACAACTGTAGCATTAGGAGCTCCATGTAGGAAATCTGTCCCGGGTTCGAGTCCCGGTCAGGCATGGCATTTTTCACACACGCTACAATTCATTCATCTCATCCTCTGATGATATAACCTGATGGTGGTTCCGGAGGTAAAACAAAAAAAAAAAATGTAGGAAATTTATCTCTTTCCTCAGGAAAAAGCTAAATATAAAACAACTTTTTGATAGAGAAGTTATGTATAAATTGATTTATAATGACAGTAATTGTAATTTAAAATATGTAGGACAAACTAGAAGGAAAGTTGGAACTAGAATAAAAGAAGCGGTTGGGCTGCTTTAATATGGAAGACCAGAAAAATTGGCAGAACCCTAATTCCAACTTCTGGAATTCCAGAAGCATTGTCCGGAAACGAATCGTATTAGAGATTATAGTTTTAACAAATTTACGTAATAAAGAGGAATTAGATGGGAAAATTACTTTATTAATAATAATGATCCAGGAACGTGATTATTGAACAGCAATTTTAAAATTAAAATAAAATTGCTTTGTAAAAGTATTCTAGCCATAAAAACGATAAAATGTTAATTCTCCTCTTTTAAACGTATATTTGTAGGCGGGTATTGTTCTCTCTTTGGTTTAAGCTTCATGCTGTCTTGCATTGCTGAAATTTGTTTTAAAAAACTAAACAAAATAAACATTTTTTGTTAACCGAATCATTTTAATGTTCATTACAGCAGCGATTTCATATGTCTACTTAAATTGGGGAAGAAGCGATCAGTTTGTGTTATAAGTAGAAAAGATTAGTTATTAGTTACGGCATATTTTTCTTTTGCCTATTTATCACGTGCTAAAATACTTAAATAATTTAGATTGTTTTAAAAAGTTTAACAGATTGAGAAAGACAACGACAGTTCTGTGTTTATAACATTATTTTGAAGAAAGTTGTTAATTTTAAATTTGGCAGTGTTGTAGCATAGGTGTAATATATTTTATATTGTTTGATTTTTTTTTTGTAACATTCTACTTACTGCTTTCTTTCTTAGACTCATTAACAATCACGGACTAGTAATTCACTTATCTTGTTGTGCTGTGGTCACACAACGAAAAGCCATTCTTTATTCTTAGGTAAAACTTTCTTCTAAATAAGTATATTTTTTCACTTATCATCGCTGGGGTTTTTCCCCTGCAACAGTGATTAAAATTAGCGATGTAAAATTTAATTTTCTTGCAATACACGTTCGATTTCTTTTTTTAGTTATGTTCATTTTGGTAAAAAAAAATTGTAGTCTAATGGAATAAGTATAGTGGTAGTATTTTCTTTCATTCTATATTGCAATAAAAACAAAACATTTCTGTGTTTTTCAAATAAGTTACTAATTTTCCTATTTAGTAAATTATTGCCTTAAACGATCTATCCCAGTTTTTCTTTTAGATGCGAGTACATAACGTATGAGTTTTAATAAGCTCCTGTCAGGGTTCGCTTACTCAGAAAGAATCCAGTCAATCCATGTTGCTTATGGTATGTTGTTACATTAGTGTTTATGGTGAACGTTGTTACATTAGTTGTATTTCGGTGTGCTTGGCATGTTAATTTAGTATCTTACATTCGTCAAAATGAATAAGACAAATGGAAAATCACTTTTTTCTCCCAAGTAAGCGTAGCATAATATGCTTGTTGATTTTTTTAAATGACTGTTGTACTCCTGAGGCCACTTAAGAGTTCAGACGCTCCTGTAGGACTGACTGTATCTAATCACAAGTCTTCTATAATATTTTTATTTTCAGCCTTTCATCCGTAGGTCCCGGGTTCGAATTCCGGATAGGCGTGGTATTTTCACACGCTACAAAAATTGTCATTCATCTCATCCTCTGAAACAATACCTAATGGTGGTCCCGGAGGTTTAAAAAAAATTTGTTTAAAAAGTTTTCTATTATTATATAACTATAAAAAATAAAAGTTATAGTTTTATTTATTTTAAACTTGAAACTGTGCATAGTGAAAGAAAGCAAAGGTTTTTAAGATAATTTTTTTCTTAAAAAGTAAAAATTCTTTAATGTATGTGATATAAAGTTGAACATTAAAAATAAGAAACAGTGCTGCTAGTTTGTGCCATTAGTGCTAGTTCAGTTGATAGCTTCAGTTTTATAATATTACCGTAAAATAAACAACAGCTAATGTAAATTAAATTACAAATTAATTCAGATAGTTGGTGGCACGTAATATAAGAGTTAAATATATATTACTTCTACATTTTCTTTATCAGTTTTATCAAAATGTAAGTTTTGTTAAATATAAGTAAGTTTTATTTTTGTAAGTTATCATTTTTGTTTCAAATATCTGTTAAATTGAAAAATTACTGAATGGTAATTTTTTCTTTTTTTTACATTCACATACATATCATCCTCTGAAGTAATATCTTACGGTAGTAATATCTTCCGGAGGCTAAACAGAAAAAGAAAAAATGAAATTGTATTGCTGGAACGATCTGAACGACAAAAAGAATCTATTGCTTTTTAATGTATTCTGTACAGCCTGTTTAGTATTTTAACGTTAACTTGAATTGTTTTTTTTTTTTTTTTTAATTTTTATTTTTATTAAATTTGCTATGCTTGATGAATAAATTTAAAAAAAAAATATCCGGTACATACAAATTAAAACAGTATATACGCGCGCGCAAACAATTATTATTTGGGGAAATAGGACTGCACACACATACACACTTTATTATTATCGGGGCAACAGTGCTGTTAAGGTTTGGTAGAAAATTTCCCCCTTTATGATTGTCTTGGCATTAGATCTAATTGTCTAATTAACCCTTGGGTCATGTACATTATTTCTCCTCCTTAAATAAACGGATGTTTAAAAATCATTAATGGTTTATTTTATTCCCGATATCAGTGTTTATCGATGATTATTGTTTTTATTATAGTTAACTTATAGTAATTTCAAGTCATTCATTATTAAATCAGTTTATCTCAGTCTATTAATGTATATTGGTAAAATATACTTCGGATCTAATTACATTATTAAATTATTAATAATTGCTGATGCATAATAATTTTATGATATCGAGTATTGGAACTGAAAACAACATTATTTTTTATTTCCCATTATTTATTAAAGAAATAGGCAACCCAACTCTTTTAATTCATTTTACGGTATTTTATCCTAAAACTAATAAATATTATCAAAAAGAATTATAAATATCTTAATAAAAAAAATTAAATTTCCCTTTTACTTTCCTGGCGGCATTCATAGCACTATAATTACTGCAAGAAAGAAAATATGATGAGTAAAAAAAAAAAATCTGTTTTTTTTTTTTTTTTTTTTATTTCTCAACGTTTTATGACCCAGGGACACTAAAAAAATAAAAAGATGATGGGAGATAATGTTCGTATATGTGTATTAGCGTGTTTGAAGCTTTAACTGTTAAAGTTTTGACTAGATAGACCGATTTTGATGAAATTTTGTTCAATTTGAAATTTTGTGCCCCTTGTATATGGGGCAATTTATTGGCAAATTTTTGGGGTTAATATCTCCAGAAAATGGATTAAGTTGGTTTTTGGGATCAATTTTCTGAAAATTTTTCAAACATAACCCCACTCGACTAACCCTATTTTTTTTTAAGTTTAGTTCATGCGTGGTGCTTATCTTGCCATTTTTTTAAATGTTTTGCTCTATAAATCCTCCTCTTTCACATTTTATATGAGGTTAATTTTCATTTAAGAGTAATAATTTAATTGTATTACAGTAAGTAATCCATAAGAACTTGTCGAAATTTAATGAAAATATTTTTATAACAGCCATTTCCCCCTCCTCACCAGAGTTTGGGATTTCGGAACATAATTGCTGTCGATGTAATATTAAAGGCTTTACAGGATTATCATATTCTGAATAAACCAGTACTATAGATAGTTCTGTTTTTATAATTTACGCTTATGCATGTGTTTTTATTAAGCGAGATTTACTATTCGGAATCTAAGAACCCGGGAAGTTGATAGATCCTCGTTTTTTGTGACTGGCATTTTATCTTATTTCACTTTCTCATAATATTTCTTGAGATATTTTTTTAATCTTTTGAAATCACCAAAGATTTACTGTTTTGTATGAACAGATATACTAGATTTTTATATGTTCTTTTATTTGACTGGTAGAATTTTGTGCAAAAAAAAAGTCGATAATCCTACTACAATGTGGTATCATTACGTATGTTTTTATTATCTGCATGGTTATTACTCGTGTTGTCCATTAGTAATTTTATTAATGCTGCAGTTCTTTTCTTAAAGCTAAATTTCCATTGTACAACAACATATTCTTGTGTTTTGTTATTGTTATTTTTTTCCTGCCGCAGTTTTGATATTTCTTTTTATTTGACCGTGAAAAAGATGCTGATACGTTGTACTACCATTTGATATGTATTTTGATTTGATTTCTTTCTTTGTTATCCTAAAACATCTTTTATACGATTTTACGATTTTTTTTTTTACTGCAAATGTCATAGGAGTATTGATCATGCAGTCGTAAAAGTTTATAAAATCAAATCATAAACCACTATAAGTAATAAAATACAATGAGTGGACAAAGTTGTGTTCTGAGTAACAGTAAAATAAAAGAGAGAAATAGGCTTACTTGAATGCAATATTTTCCAGTTAGTCACTATAAAAATATGATGCACGAGAACGGAATTAAAAAAACAAAATTATTTCTTTTAAGATTATTTATTACAAGTGGATCATGTTTTACGAACTAGTAGAAATCGGTTTCCATGTTTTATAAAGATTTTATCTCAATTAATTCATCAACAGGCATTTCAAGTTTTTCTACTTTGTAATTGTAAAACATTTATGAAACCTTGTATACCGTTAAATTTAGATCCATCAATTTTTCGCATCTGAAATCGATTGAGATTCAAGGGACTAAAAAGAATTAAAAAGTAGAAACCAAAGCATTCTTTAAATTTCAACTTTTTGAAATCTGTTTGAAATTAATGTACTGTAAACTTTAAATAGCGGGTTTTTTTTAGAGTATACTTAAATCTGAATGTAATTCAATAAGGTTTTTTCTTACTTTTGATGCGTTTTATTTGTCGCAAATCATATCGTAACATTCAATTTATCATTTTAGTGTTATTTAAGATACCGAACTATTAACCCACCGGATTGGTATAGTGGTTAACGCGACATCGCAAAATCAGATGATTTCAAAGTCGAGAGTTCTAAGGTTCAAGTCCTAGTAAAGATAAAAATTGTTATACGGATTTGAATACTAGATCGTGGATAC
>JAAAKQ030517492.1:0-19231 GCA_010016005.3 Zanna intricata | reverse complement strand
GTATACCGAAATGAAATGACTGGCACTAGATAGGGAATCTTGGAGAGCTGCATCAAACCAGTCAAATGACTGAAGGCAAAAAAAAAAAAATATATATATATATATATATAAAGAAAAATATTTTTTTTTTTTGGGATTTACTGCTTAGAAATTTAGAAAAAAATGGTTAAGAGGAAAGCGAATTTAAATGCAGATGTGAAGTTATGTTAAAGAGAGAGTAAAACCAACATTTTTTCATCGTTTTCGTCCAATTCATGTTGGTTTTATCATTAATTTCCCTGTTATCGGTTTTTTACCAAAGCTATTCGAGTGAGGAATTTCTAATCTAAAAAAACTTTTAATTCTGTTGTAATAAATTGAATAAAACGTTTGTATTTTAATTAAAAAACCAATATAATTATTGATGTTAAAATATGTACGAAAATTATGCTTAAGACGTTTATAATAGTAGTATATATTTTGTAGTGTTATTTCTCAAAACAAATCCTTCAAAATGTAACATTTGATTTCTGTAGAGACGAAGAATGTACATACTATACATTAAAAATATTATTTATACATTTAAATTAAAATTATTTTTTTAAATTAAATTTTACTTAGATAAGTTTTAGGCCCTTAATCAGTATATTAGAAACTTGAAACGAATTCGATATTTTACTTAATAAGAAAGTTATAGTGATATTTTCTTTTTCGAAAAAGCCCCCCTCATTTCCACCCCTATGGTCCAATTTTTACTATTAACGAAGTCGACCGAGATCTTGGATCATTTTATTTTATGTATAAATTTGAAAGTGATTGGCGCGAAATTACGACAGTTATCGTGTCCACAAGAAAGTGAATTACATATACATATAAATGTATATATTACTTTTTGAACTGACGGTGGTTTTGGGGTCTGGGGATGTGAAACGCGAAGATATGTCGGAATGTTCCGGAAATCGAATAATTGTACCCATTACAATAGGTAGCTTTCTAATGAAATCTACCTAAAATGTGATATATGAACACAGGTTCAGAAACACTTCGTTTTTAGTTATTACTTTCGAATAATGTTGCCTTGATTTCTGCTCCAAGGGTAAAATGGAATTCTGGCTGAAATTCTTAGAACTTCAATTGAAGAAAAAATTTGACGTCTTCATTTGTTTTTTGACCTTAAAAAGTGAATGAAACAAAAATAAACAACTTGTATTCATAAAACAGGGGAAGAAAAAAATATGAATATAATCTCGTTATGAGCTAGTCATTCTAAAATCAAAAGGTTAACTTGTCTAATGTACGTTTTAAAACTCTTCACTTTAATTGGCCCTATTTGAATCTTCTTAATTCATTAAAAAAACATGACAAGCATTTTTCTTAAGGGAGACCATTTATTAAAGGTTTAATTCATACAAATGTCTTTTTATACAAACATATTATGGAAAAGAAAATATTTTATGTACTTAGATAAAAAAAATTAAAAAAAAACAACTGCATAAAAGTTTTAAATCCCTTAAATTTTAAAATGCAAGTACAATTAGTATAATTATTCAATCAATGATGTTTTCTAATTAGCGAATTTTTGTTCAAAATTATGCAGGTGTTATTATTATTATTATTAAATAGTATCTAATTGATTTATTTCATGATCATTTTCCGAGAAGTTTTTTTACAAAAAACTCTTTTTGACCTTCTGTATTTTAATAAGCAAAAACTTTTTAATTAAGAAAAAAATTTTAAAAATGTATATCGATATTTTGTGCGCATTACCTAACAATTACATTGTGTTTACATTTAAATTTATTGATGCTTATAATTTATGAATATTTTTCATTTTTTTTTAAAAGCCAAATGAAAGTATGTTTAAAAATATTGTCACATTATTGATATTTATTTTCAAATACAGCTTTATTTTTAAATATAGGTCATTCCCAAATTAATCCACAAACGTCAACTTTCAGTTGATTTACAGATCACAGTCGGGTTAAGGTTGTTTAACACATAATAGGATTTATATTCAACGTCCTTTCCACAAATGTATGTCAGTGTGAAAGATAAAATTTCTTATTAGTTATGAACTGTTCATTAAAAGATGTTTTCAAAAATTTTTCTTTTTAATATTAATGTTACTATCAATAAATTTAATTTAAGGTACCTGGAAAAAATAAAATTATCTGTTTTTCCCCAGTGTCTGTACGTATGATCAGAAGTCTATTTATGTAAATAGAATAGGCCAGTGTGTTTAAAAACATTATAAAGGAGAGAGAAAGAGTAATTGACGAAGGGAGAAATTAAAAGAGTGTTAAATTATATTTATGTAATCCTCCAGAACTACCCTTTTTTCTTTTTGCGATGAGTTATGTACTGACCGTGGAACACTAGTTACGACCTCCCCATGAGGCCTTCATGAGGAAGTGACCCAGGTTAAAAACGCGGGAAAAGCAGGTTTCGCAAAGATGTTAAATTAAGTGAGTGTAGAAGCCTGCCGACTAAACCTCCTCTCCCCGCTCCACCATTGAGACCGGACCCACAATTAAGCAGTACTCAGTCTCCGGGGATGCCTTTGGATTCAGGAGATCCGGAGTCCCAATGGCTCATCATCGCCACCCATCCATGCGAGCACGACTCAGCAGAGAGCTATCCGTTACCCTGCGTGTGTTGGCGTAAAGCCAACACAGGAGAAAGCCTCGAGTCGTAAAGCCAACACAACCTAGAGTTTTCGGACCATTTGCCAACTCAAATGGGGAGAGCCCATACGGATATTAGCTCCACCGGTTCGGGTCTTTTCCCGATTTTTTTTTTTTTCACCTAAAATCCCCGTATTCTGTCATCTTCTTCCTTTTACGCAATACGGTGGTAACAAAGCTCGCGACAGAACACCATGCAACCTGGGATTCAAGCATGTGTTGTATAATATCATCAGGAGTGAAACCAGATATCCCAAATGTATACCTACTATTTGCCCATGCGGGGCAATCGAACAGAGTATGAATAGCCGTGTCTTCTGCATACTGACAATAAACGCAGCAAGGTGTTTCTCTTTTACCAATACGACGATTTACCAATACGACTCTTTTACCAATATTCTCTAAACACGCCATCTGCAGTAAGCGCATGTGTTAAATAATATATCACTTCACCATGTCGTCTAACAACAAGCGTTAATATCTCGGACTAAGGCGTTTAGTCCATTTTGCTTTACCAGCTATATTCCAGCTCTCTCTCCATTTATGCATGGGTAAAGAATACCGGATGAAGTGAATAAATGACAAGAAAAAAATCATAAACGTACTTCATGACATCCAAAGGTGGTCAAAATCGTCAGTGAAACGTTGATGATGATGTTTTATGTAAATAAGTTACTAAATTAACAGACATAATTCAAATCCATCACACTTTTCAATCATACTCCTAATAATTGTCTGCCTGATTTATAAAATAACGACCAACTTAACAATCATTTAATGTAAGTTATTAATTAAATTTGGTTCTGTTTGTGGTTACAAAAATACAAACTATATATATATAAAATTATAAATTATAATATAAATATATATATTTTTATTAAAGTAATAAACCAATTAGAAATGAAATAAAAGTAAAAATAATAATACTTTTCCAATTCTTTAAAATTTTAAGTCGGCACCTAATTAAAAACCACTTAAAACCCGTAATTTGTTCCTGATTTCAAAACGTTGAAATTTAAAGAAGAACAGATAAAGTGTTATGAAAATAATCAATCATTAATAACTAAGTAATTTAGATTGTAACGTGCTAACCCTTCCAACCATTTTTAATTTTGAAAGATTTTAAATCCAGCCCAAAAATATAAAAAAAAAAACATTGAAAATATAATGAGTTAGTCGGCTAGAGTTGATAACTGTTTTATCGAAAAATGAAATTGAAAGAATACTAAATAAAAGACACGTTATAGGTTGATTGATAAAATTATGAAGCTTCAACGGAAAAAACAAATTAAAACCTTTCTCAGAAAGTAACCTACAGTCTTAGTATATTCCATGAAGGATATGATTTTCTTTTAACAGTGAATTAATTTTATTTATATGAAAGAACTTATAAAATAATGTCACGCGTGTGTGTGTACATATATATATATATATATTTAAGAAATTTTTTTTTTTTTACTAAACTGAGTAATTTAATCCAAATAAAACTTTCTTGAATTTTAATAAATGTAAACCAAAATAATCTACGAATTATGCCAATGAATGGATTATACTATGATTAACAGCTGGGTTTGATTTTACAATAAGAAGTATATGACAATACAATGCAATTTTATGGTAAATAAGGTTACATAGACCTCTTGAATGAATTAACATATAACTGACTTTTAATCACGTTTTTATTATTACCTCACATATTTGGCTGTGTTGATTTCAATAAATCTACTCTGTTGTAACTCAGTATCTAAATTTTTACTATTATCTAATCTATTATCTATCTTTCCTTTCTTTAATAATGTAAATTTATTCTGTTAAAATTAATATCTCTGTACACAGGTTGATATTAAAGTATAGAAACGGCTTCATATTTAAAAACTGAGTGATACTAGCTGGTAGAAACAAGAGTGGATCTAAATATTTGAAAAATTACATCTTTATACTGTGTTTGAAATTTTTGGCCGCCATTTTGAGTCAAACTATTTTTAAAATAGAAAGGTAAAAATTTGATACATGTTTTTAATGTAAAATTTTAAGAGAAAAAAAGAAGGTGAAAGTTCTTTCTCAGTACTCTGTATGGAGTAATAAAGTACAATAAGGCTTTTTTACGTGTAATCGAAATAAATTTTGTTGGATAATTCATAACACCAGTGTAAAAATTATTTCTTTATTACATAATATATTTAGTAGAATGCAAATGTAAATGTAAAGTGTAATTAGAAATTGATTTCTCCACCACTTCTTTTCTGGGTCATCTAACGTCGTAGACCTGGTGTTTGTTCCAAGTGTCAGTTATTAATGAGGATGTTTACTCATCGCGTTTATTAAAATTAAAACTAATAACTAAAACTTTCTTATCGTATAGAAATGTTTGGAGCTGTTTATCGTCCAACAGATTGTACTGAAGCTAGCGTCTATCGGTATCGACATAAGTACTGGCGTTTACCGTGGTATCGACGATATTGTATGCGGCACCGGAATGGTGGGTGGCCTTTGGAGTGGGAAGAAATGCACGAGACTGAACAGCATTTATAGGAGGCTAGCGATAACTATGACACAACTCTACCGGACGGTAACATAGGTTGCCTCGCGGGTATGCCGCTTTTGGACTTGGCGAAAGAAAGAAGAGTCGGTCACAAAAGGTAGAGGAGATGCAACGAGCCGCACGTTGGATGACGGGCAGAAGAGGTGGCAGAATGTGAAGGAGGGGCACTGGACCTACGCCTTGATTCCAGAGACTACCTGGGTCAACAGACTGCATGGGGAGGTGGACTTCTGGACGGTTCAGTGGTTATCGAGTCATGGTTAGTTCAGGGTCTACCTCTGTAGGATAGGTAAGGGGCGCACAGAGTTGTGCCAATACTGTAATTATGTGGATACGGTGGAACACACCTTTATGTGCCCCAGATGGAGGCAGGAGATACGCGTGACGATTTGAACTCGCAGGGGAGAGTCTTGCGGTTGATACTTTCTTCCGGTGAGGGTTGAACTGCGTGTGCCCGGTAGTTTAAAAGGGTGCTTCAACAGAAACAAATGTAGGAGGACCGTGAGGGGAACAACGTAGGTGTTGGCTGAAGAGGGCGATGGGCGCCAGCTCCTTCGCCTGGGTGGCAGGGGTATCTCGGCATGTTCGTTACCAACGGCTCCCAAGGGACGCGTTCCTGCCATCTGAGGTCGGCTTAGCTGTGTTGTAAACTCTGAGCTGTAAATATTGTTAATTGTAAATATTGAGTGTAAATAGTGAGTGAATGTGTTATGTAAATATTAGTGTGAATGAGAAGTGTGCCTGTGACGCAAGTGGTGTTGATGTTATCTCTTCACATCAGTTCCAGCACCACCCTGCGTGACGGAGTGGATTTTTAATGGGTCCCACCCCATAGGCGGTGAACCCCGCACACCCAGTATGTGCGAGTTGCTGGGCGTTTGGTTTAGTCAAATCTTCCAACTTCCTACGAAAAAAAAAACAAAAAAAAAGACTGCATGCGATTAACACTCATCCAAACATTTCTGTTATTAAATAAATTAGGAATTAAAAATTATATCTCCGAGAATGACTTTTTTTATTAAATGTTTTGGCTGAGTTCTGACATTTTTAAACGGATGATTTCTTTGCCAGTACACCATACCATCGAAATAAATTTTGATCATTTTTGGGCCTACGTTTATAAAAGAAGAAAAGTTTTCTATAACAATCCATTATTGTAACTTCATTAAGAAATTTCGAGATATCAGATAATGCGGTTTCCACAAACCTTCACCGTAATTTGAGATTAATTTTCTTCTACCTGACCTCGGTGTTCCAAGATCATACAGACTCTAGTCCATCCGCAACATCTATTCATTCATTCACAAGTCGAACGTAAGATGAAGGTTCGATTATCATCATTTACTCTAAAATACAAAAGTCATCAATTCCTAGAACTAAGCTCTCTAAATATTAGTCGAAATTAAATTATTATCGTTGAATACAATTTAAGCAAAGGGCATACCATTCCCAAATACAGTATGAACTCATATCTTTTCGCTTGCGTGAAATGATCCTCTTTTTCAACCATTCTACTAGAGAGAGTTCTTCAGCTTTCTTCTTGAAAGGTATGGAAGGGTAGAAACATTGGTTGTACCTCTTCCGGCTTGTATTACGAAGAACATTACAGACGGTCATTATTACATTAACTTGATAGACATATATATTTGATCGTAATTAAATTATTAATTTATTATCATATTTATTGAAGCATACTCTCGCCCCCATGGAATCGCACACCGATATTTAAAAAAACAACAAAATTGCACATTTATGGATTAATTGTAAACACAGTGAGAGGGGAAATATTATTTTTTTTAATAACAAATAAAATTTATAACTTTTAATATAAATCCTAAATTCAAAAGACCTTAAAAATATGTTATAAAAATTTAAGTGTAAAAAAAATTCTTAAATATCTAAAAACCTTTTTATTCATGTAGAAATCTGAAATTTTCGGAAAATAATTTTTCTCGTTTTTAATATGTATCATACGATTTATTTAGAGAAAATATTTTTATAAAAATGAACAGTCAATAAAAAAATTCTTTTCCTAGAATTTAATTTGATATTTCTCCGTTGTTTACAAATTATAATTTTATTTTTTTTTAATTTTTTAACCTCCGGAACCCACCGTTAAGGTATATCTTCAGAGGATGAGATGAATTAATTGTATCGTATGTGAAAAATGCCATAAAAATGCCATGCCTGACCGGGATTCGAACCCGGGACATCCGGGATGAAAGGCCGAGACGCTACCACTCGCGCCACTATAATTTTATTGTTTATATCGATATTTAAGAGAAGTTTTAAAATATCTATTTACACCGACATGATTTTAAAAAATTTCTATCAAATTAAACAAAGAATTCCATTTCAACTAAACTAAAGTTATTTGATTGATGTTATTTTGTTTTGAGCATGTTTTTATCATATTCAAGAAATTTTCTTGAAAGTTATCTAAACATAATTTTTATCAGATTGTTTTGAAGTCCTCTTTCTATATTTGAATTAACTACTCAAATCAAGTTCTCCTTACATAAAATTTTAGCCGAGTGTTTAAGTTGTAATTATCCTAACTTTTTTAAATTCCTTTTTTTGAACTAATTGTTTATTTGTTTTTTAGCCTCTTAGCCCAGTTTCAGTGTTCACCACTTGGGAATATTCTTGCTTTATAAAGACATCTGATAAACGATTTGGCATCATTATAAATCATGATTCGTGTCTGCCATATATTATTATTTTTAAAATCATTTTCTTATAATGAAAAAAAATCGGAGTATTAATAAATAAGGAAATTCATTTCCTCATTTTGTGATAGATTATTAAATTTGTATTATTTTTATTACCCCAATACATATTGTTTATAGATATAGAAATGTAGACATATCTTTCTTAATCAATTAAGAAATATATACGATATTTCTTCTTTTCTTTATATAGATGACTTAAAAATAAATATATTGGTGTAATTTATAAGTGCAATGGCCAGAGAGATCTGTGATTAAATCTATATATTAAAATTATTTAAAAGTTTTCATTACGGTTATGTTTCAGAGAACCAAGCACAAACAATTTTATATTAAATATTAAAAATAAGATTTTCTTAGATTTTTTTTGTATGTAAAAATATTTTTGACACTAGCTTAAAAATGTAATCATCAATCTAACTTCCAGAGAACGTTGCTGTAAAATATTAAAAAATGGTATTTTTGTATTTTAAAATTATATTACATATTTTACTTTCAGATGTTTGTTTATTAGTTATTACATGGAAATTATACTAGAATGGATGAAGATAAAACTTAGAAACTGACGTTTAAATCACCGTTTTACGATAGTATACATCAGATTCCACTTTTCCACTTTGTTTAACGAAAAAAGAACTTATTTATCGATGGAATTTTTTTACTTCTAATAAATTACCTAGCAATTTAGAAGATCTTTCGATCATTTTATTTAAAATTAAATAAAACTTTTCCTTTTACGGGAACAATAATTTTCTTAATTTATTAACATTAATAACTTCATTTATTTTAAAATTAAGAACTCGATTTTTTAAATTTTTTATTTATCATGTCTTTAATATGTACTCAAATATTTAACAGATATCTAAAAATTGTTTTTTTTTTTTTTTGTTTTTCTTTTATTGTGTACTGATTTCATTTATGTATCATTTTCACATAGTTGCATTGATATCAATAGTGTTTTAAAAAAACATTATTTATGCGTTAATAGGGACTGCTATATTCTGTTTTCATGCAGTAATTTTATTTTATTTTCTTTTGGTGAAGTTTTTCCAGAGTTTTCCTTGATTATTCAAGGAAAATCTTGGAGCAGTTTATTGTTATCGTTTACTGTTACATATCTTTATTGTTATCGTTTACTGGCTCACACTAAACGAGTGTGGCTAATTTTTTATGATCTAGATAAAGTATTCATACTAATAATCGCAGTTTTTGGTACATAAAAGTTTTAATGTGTTCCTAATATAACTTTTTATGCTGAATTCAAAAATGCATTTACTGAAGGTAAAGGTTTTTGATTCCACTAGTTAAAAAAATGCTGCGAAATATATTTTGTCTGTAAAATTGGAAATCATGATAATAACTGGGGACCTCACATCTGCTGTTCGACTTAGTGAAACGTCTAACGGTCTGGACTACAGGTAATCAGCTCATGACTTTTGCCGTTCTGATGGTATAGTGTGAACCACAAAATCATTTATCGGATTGTTACTTTTCTATTACAAAGATAAGAGAAGTAAGTAGTAAATCCAAATCCACAATGTATTACCCGAATTTAGCTGAATTTTGCAATAAGGCCACTCATTTACCACATCCCAAAACATATCTAATTAGAGAAGATAATCAGAATATTAGGTAGCCACTAAAGTTTGACATGAGGAGGAAGATGATTATATTTTTGATGCAGAATCCTCATCTCCTTAACCTCATTCATACGACCTTCTTCGGAAATTGAAGACTAGAAGAAATAAACCGAGCTTTTGGGGGATCTAGGCTGAAAAAGTTGGAATCTTCTTGTAAAGTGTGTTTCTTTCGTAATAGTCAGGAAGTCTCAAGATTTATATCTTGAAGGAAACAGTTTAGTCTACTGTAACAATATTTGTGCTATCGTGCATGTAATTCATCAGGAACATAACTCTACTAACTGGAGATTCTTCATTGATTCTTCGAAAAATAATTTAAATGTTCGCAAAATTAATAGAGTCATACAAACATATGGGGTGGAATATGTCTCTAAAAATTTATTTCTTGGATTCATATCTGGATTACTTTCCGGACTATCTCGGCTTTGCCTTTGATGATTAAGAGGCACCTTTCTCCAGGAAATCTCAATCATGAAAACCACGGATTAGCGACATTAGAGTGCAAGAATGCTAGAATATTATTGTTGGATGTTAAGGGATGTTTCAGATACCAAACACAAAAAGAAAAGAACTATCACATTTTAGGAAAATTCAGTAGTAATCAGCATGCTTGGAAATTTCTACATTTCATTTAGAACTTATTTACCTAATATAAACGAACGGTTAGTGATGGAAAAAATCAATTTTCATAATTGTATTCAGCACGTAAAGGTTTTTAGGATAAGATGTGCCAAAAAAATTATTCTGTTTCTCAGTATTATCTTTTTATCAGAATGATTTTGGTAATAAAAAATGTTTATAAAAATATTATTATGTTTTTGTAAGCCCTTTTATACATAAGAATGTTTCTGCCCCAGTTTAATTCCGTTGGAGATTGTTAGAATTATTTAATTTTATATCTGTGCACTTTATTTTATATATTGAAAAAAAAAAATTATTTTTCTTTTTTTATTGTAGGTAAGAAAATCCGGAAATATGATGCTGATTTGTTATATTACATGTAAGTTATGTTTTATTAATATTTATATTGCAAGTATGTACTATTTTTCCAATAGTGATTAATCTGCTTGAGAATAAGGTTATAAAGCATCCACTATTTTAAAACTTCTTTTTGCAAGAATAAAGTCAAGTAACCTGTATATTTTAATAATATTTTAGATATTAGATTCCACATTACGAAGTTAAGTATATGTATTTATACACACATACACACACGCGCGCGCACACACACACACACACACACACACACACACGCACGCACGCACGCACGCACACGCATACACGATTTAATAATATAAATTTTGGCATTAATAACACTGCTTTTCAACGTGATGTAAATCAATATAGCTTCACAAAGTTGTGTTACTAAAATCCTATATCACTGAGAAAACCGCTTTTTTTTTATATCGCAATAGTGAACTACCCTCTTTTATAATGACTTAAAAGCGTAAAATATTTTATGCTGACATTTTTAAAGCTTCATTATTTATAAAATGACTTAATTCTGCATTGTTTCAGGTTAGTAGATTAAAAGGTTAGTATAAAAGTCGATTAAAAAGTTTAAATTTTTGTAAATTTTATTATGTATCTTATATTAATATCGAAAATAAATAAATAAATAAAACATCTAATGGATGAAAAAAATTATGTTTCATATTATGAGAGTGGTAAAGTCAATGAAATTATGTTATTTTATCGTAGTCCTATTATTTATTTTACATTAAGATATTGCTTAAAACTATGAACTTTTATATCTGGTTAATAAATATTTTGCAAAATTTTTAATCTCCTGGATTTTAAAAAAGTGTAAAAGTATGGCTATTAGTCAAAATTTCGTCCTACCCGCTCCGTTTTTTATTTCTTCATTTTTTCAACTCGACCGCAAAAAATGTAAACGAATCCTTTAAAAAATGTATTAAGTATAGTAATATACAGCTGCTTCAGCTAGTTTGAAGCCAAATAACTCCTGAATTGCATAAAATAAATTCCTGAAAATTGGTAATATTTCTTGAACAAAGAATTTTTTTTTTCCGGCATGATCGGTTAAGAAGTTGGAAAGTTATGATGATTGGGGAAAATATCTTCAAGGTGGTTAATTACTCAGATGAACAATAAAAATTTAACATTTGTACACGCCGTTTGACTATTTCGACTCTTAAAACGAATATGTCTAGAAAAGAATGTGTGTCGATATACACGAGTTCAATTCAAATAAAGTAAATGCTACTGATTTGACTTAATGATACACCAATGAAACTAAATACGGAGTATTTTGTTTTTACCCAATAATTGTGAAAGATGTGAAACATTCTCCAAAAACTTACCATTTAGGCCGTAAACATAGACCGACTGAATAATCGCTAGTCTTGGTATTTTTATAAAACAGGATCATCAGGAATGAGAATTTTAGTCTTATTTGGTGATAGGTCGGTAACAATACATACATAATAACCAAACTAATTATCGTATTCAAAGGTAGTATAAGGTTGTACTACCTTTATAACATTTTGAAAATAGGAAGGGATTTTCATTTTCCCAGTACATTAAATGTTAATATATGACTTTGACTAGAGATACTTACTTAAATGTCAGTTGGTATTACAATTAAAGTTTATGTTATTTGGAGTTCCTAGTTGAAAAATATAAGTTGTTATATTTTCCAACTAATAGCTAAATTGTCAGATTGTCATTAATAAATGTGTAACATTAGTATTTTTCACGGCAAAAAATTAACGTTAGGAATCATTTACCTACATTTTAAAATTTCGTTATTTCCTTACTTTCGTTTGAAATTTATCCTTTTTTTTAATCCGATAATACCATGCTCTAGTATAACATTCAATCTGTGTATAAGGTTTTTTGCATTACAGTTATATAAGTGATCTGGAGGATTTAATAGGTAAACTCGTCAGAAATTGTTATTGGTGATTGTCATGTATGAATTAGTGATATCGTGAAAATATTCAAGTCAACATCTATGTATGTGCAGACTAACATACAAATGTTTGATATATATATATATATATATATATATTGACTAACAAAACTAAAAAAATTGTTTTATCATTAAAACACACGGTCATCTGTATGAATACTAAAAACAGAGCCTTATACATTTATAAAATCGTAAAAAAAAAATGCGTATAAATTTATCAATTTATACACTTTATGGCACTCTCGTGGATAAATAAAGTTTTAATAAACTTCTTAAGTTTTAATAAAGTTCTTTATGGAGAGTGCCATAAATTTATCAATTTATGGCACTTGTTAAGGTAGGGTATGTAAAAGATTAAGATACCGGTTTTGTCGTATTTATTTAATAGTGCATTATTGTGAACTTTATTTTACTTTAGCCCATTGACAATAGTAATTAACATTGTTAAAAAGAATAAAGTACAACAAATAACTCGATTCTACTCCTCCCAAAGCCAGGCTAATAAAATAGAAACCAATGATAATTCACATTCATCCTCGCATAACTCAGATAACACTCAGGACGTTTCACCGCCCCACCAGATTAGAACTGTAACTAACCAATTCATTTGCCGCATTTTCCAAACCAGTCACTAGCAAGAATACAATTGTCCAATCAAAAAGGTACTACAACGAACCAATCACAGTTATAAAAGAAATTTGAATAGGCAGTAAATTCCAATCAATCATAATCTCTTCTTTTAACCAATCATAAGGAGAGAAGAAAACTTATCAATTAAGATACAATGAATTTTTCCCAATAAAATATGAATCGCCCCTGAATGCTGTTAACATTTTATCATATACCATCGTTAAACTTTGCATTTCATCACAGACAAAGACAGACAACCATCCAAAATACGATTAATTATGACCAACCCAAAGAGAGAGAAATATCATCACCATTTGTTTTGCCGATAAACATGACAAAAGTATTTGTTTGTCAATCAATCCAAATTCTTCTATATTTCCATATTTATGCAGAATGTCCCTAAAATCGTAAGTTGGCTGTACTTTCTCGGATTCTACTTGTACAACTAAACAAAAAATATTCTTAGGAAAGATGGAAACGTCTCTTTCGTTCACCATCTGTCCACCATTTTGTTATTTTTGTATTAAAATTTATATCTCAAGTTCGGATAGAGGAATCAAATTTATATTTGATAGTCATCTGTGCAGTAACGTTTTAAAATTAGAAAAAAATCAGGACTTAAAGATCTTCTCAAATTACAAAATAGCGGGCATGTTTACTTTTAAACCGTTACATATCCATAAATATAAGTTTTATCAAAATTTATGTTATTGACTGAAATAACCTTTTATTTAGCCTTTTATTTTGAACAAAATTGCATTTAATTTTTTTAAATCTGTTAATAAATAGCCGAGTTATAGCAGAAAATTTATGTTGTAATTTTGGGTCTGTTTTCATGTTCACCACTACTTTATGTTAAATTAATATAAAATATTAATTATATTTATTTATTTTTAATTCTAATATTGTTAATTAGTATCAAATTAAGTAATCATTTTTTTATAATAAAATTTAATATTACATAATAGTAAAACAAACGATGTTAATCTTTCACTTTTGATTAACTTACACAGTGACTATTACTGCTGATAATGTTAACAATGTAAAAATGAAGCTACTATCAACAGGAATTGTGTTCAAAACTACTACAACCAGCGTATCTGTAGCCACGAGAGTCCTCATCGAGCCTTCCAAAGTAGCCATCAACAAATGTATTCTCTGAACGTATGGGAAAATATTTTTAACGACCATATAAAAATCATTTAAATGGAGAAAATTATCTGGTTCATTTGACTGAAAATCTACTATATTTTTGGAAGATCTGCCTCTACAATTAAGATAAAATATGTGGTTTCACTGCGATGGAGCTTCAGGACGATTCAGGTATCAGATCTCCTACATTAAATTTTCCATGAAAAGTGGGTAGGCCATGGAGGGCCAGTGCCCTGGTCTGGCCGATCACCTAACTTAAAACTCTCTTAATTTCTACCTGTGGTACCATTTGAGATATATTATTTATTAAACTCTAATACTCAACATTGAGCATGTTCAACAAAGGATCCAAAATGGATTTCAAGAAATTAGGAATACCCCCGTAATTTTTAAAGGTTAAGACAATCTCTCAAAAAAAAACGCTACATGCTTTTGTAATTTCTAATGGTAGACAATTTGAACATCTCTTATAACTTTTATTACATAACTGTTTATTTAAAAAAAGAAATTTATGCCTTGTATTCTACAAACAGTTAACGTAAGATTTTCACAGGTAGTTTTATTTTTTAAAATTATTATTAGGTCTGTTATTATGAGAAAAATTATTACTTAATTTGATACTAATTTACAATACTGGAATTAACAATAAATAAACACAATTAATATTTAATGGAATTGAGCGTTATGTAGAAGATATTATACAAAGTTACGTAAGTAAATTAAGTAGAAAAAATTACGTAAATTTAGTATAAGACAAAATAGACACAAAATTACATCATTTTTCTGCCATAATTCTGCTATCCGTCAATCGATTTTATAAACTCAGTTGTCATTTTTTTCGAAATAAAAGGCTTAATATTTCAGCAAAACAGTTTGATAAAACTTATACTTGTGGCGATATAGCGGATTGAAAAATAAACATGGCCGTCATTTTGTAATTGCGAAGGTATTTAAATCCTGATTTTTTGCTAATTTTAAAACTTTATTACAAAGACGTTTACTAAATATTATTGTGATTCCTCTAACCGAAAATGAGATATAAATTTTTATATAAAAATAAAAAATTGGCTGACGTAGGGAGAACGATGGAAAAATTGCCACTTTTACTAAGGATATTTTTTATTTAGTTTTAGAAGTAGAATCCGCAAAAGTATAGCCAGCCCACCATTTTAGAAACAGTCTGTGTGTGTGTGTATATATATATATATATATATATGCATTCACATTTGTGTGTGTGTGTGTGTGTGTGTGTGTACATTTATTAATTAATTATATATATTTAAGACCAAAAAACACTTAATATTAAAAAATTCGCAAAGAAATGTACAAGATTGAATCTTGTACAATAATAATCGTCATAACGGAATCGTTTAGTTATCGTTTTAATAACGGAATTTTGTTTAGTTTTTTGAGTAGAACTACACTTTCTGATTTAATTGTGTTTTACATTTTTTCTTTAATTTTAATAGAGGTGTATTTTACACTTTCAACTTTTTTCCAAAGAAAATAAATTGAACCGGCTTTGCAAACAGACCTCAGTCATAATAATTTGATTGTATTAGAACTTGAATGAATATATTACCGACATAGGTTACATAAAATATCTTAATTTGTAAATTAGATCAGATCGATTCATTTCCTATTATTTTTATTAAATTTTAAGGATGGTTTTATCTGTAAATTTATTTAGATAATTCCCTTATCAATATTGCATAAACGAAAAGCTTTGTGTATACTTTAACTTACACGAAAAATATTTTAAGTCACATTGTAACGTTGAGTGTTTCCACAAAAACAAATTTACAAAATAAACTGAGTATTATTTTAGGATTCCATTTATCGAAATCACTTGTACTGTTCTTAAGACATCAATGATTTAATAAAGAATTTGATTTATATACGAATAATTTAATTTTCTGTGAATAATTCTCTTTCAATGTGTTTTTTTATCTATATGCAAAACTTCCACTCGAACTCTTAAATAAATAAACGATATGTATCGCAATGTCATACCGACTCATATCATACTTGGTGCTAACCTTTTCTCAAAACGAGGATTCTCCTTAACCCAGATAAAGTTATTCCTTAGTCATGAACTGCGATAAACTGCACATTCATCAGAAAACAAAACTTTTTTGCAGGACATTGCATTTAAAAATCATCCTCATAAAGAATAGCAGTCTGCAACAAACTGTTTCATGTCTTCATTCTTTAATTCTCTAAAAATATTTGGTCAAAATCGTTTCATTTGATGTGATCGTTTCAATTTTTGATATAATCAAGCACTGTTGACTGCGATTTGTTAAATTTATCCCTATTAAAATTCATTCTATTAAAATCGCACAGCCTGGATATCAATCCGTTGCTGCATGGTCTTTCTAATTATCGGTCGGGTAGTTAATTTTTAGAGGCAGTTATATATTTTTTGTCTTAGATGAACGGAGTTGGAGGTTGCGATCCGTTTATTTGTAGATCGGGTTTTGAAATTTCATTTTACTCAGGTTATTTTTTGGGAGATTAGCAACATATTTGGGTAGTTAATAATATATTGAATTTTTTTTTCATCTCTAATAAATGTGAAAAGCATAGTCCTTATAAAATGACTTAATGCATTGCTCAACTATTCCATATATTACAATTTGAAAAACATTCTGAAATTTCTTTTACTTTTATTTACTAATTAATTATTGATGTAATCATTTTATAAATATGTTACAGGGGGTGAAAAATTTCTATCAAAACCATCAGAAAAATTCATTAGCTTTATTGTGAGCTATTTTAAAGATTTATTGAGGTGGAGGTGTGAGAACAATTATTCTCATACTTCCACCTATCACATTTTTAAATCACTTTAAATTATCGAATCTTTAATCACAATTATTTCGTATGTTCGTGTACTTACACTCTTTCACTTGCCCAGCGCACGCGTTGTGTAGGTTAGAATTTCTGCAATTGTTTAATAATTTTATACAAATAACCTACTGATAACCGATTGCCTTTGCCCACGTAATCAAATAATTCATGTGAATACCCATCTGAATATCGCATGCACACTGGAAATCGTGTTTTTTTCTCTTTTTTTCCACTCTTGTGACTAATTCATATTAGAGATTCTTTTAATAGCGGATTATTTGTAATTCATTAAAATGGAATTTATTTAATTAAATTTTAACCGGAATGAAGGTTACCAAAATTACTATACTGTATTGGTAAAATATTACATTTAATAATTATTTTTAGTTTATATTTTATTGAACATACTTATAGATTTCAAAGGAATTCATTAACACGCTTTTATTAAATTCCACTCAACTCTTAAAAAACTATTTCCTTTTACGTTTCAAATTCCGGTTCAATATAAATAAATTTAAACTTTTTTTTTAGATATTTAAAAAAATTAATTTCAACATTATTTGGTGGATTAATGGATTACAAAAAATAGTCATTTTTTTCTGTTTTAAGTCTTCAGTATTTTTTTATGTTCGTTAATGGAAGTGGTATTCAAATATAAAAAACATGGCTTCTACAGTTTGCCTCACGAAAGAAAAAAACTTTTCTATGAAGAATGATATTTTAAGAACATTATTGTATAAAAGTATGTTGTATACTGTATAAAAACACATTGAGATAAAATTTAGTACAGAAATCGTGCTTATCTGTGTAACTGTTTCGTTGCCTGGAAGTGTGAAGTGACTTGACACCTTAAGTCTAGCAGTAGAAATGAAAAATGAAAAAAAAATAAAAAATTTTTTATATTGTCATTAATTAAAATTACAAAAGCAAATTACTGAACGCAAATAGTAAAATATATATATATATTTTTTTATTTTCAAGAAAAACAAAAAAAAATTAACTATTTTTACTTCCAGAGCCGAAATAACAATTTTTTTTCTTGAAAATTTCAATCGTGTTTGTAAAACATGCTTTTCGTAATACATACTTAAACGATAGATTTAATTAAATTGTCAAACGTACTTAAACACTCATATTATTATTTTAATTTAGATTGTCTTACAAGGAAACAGAAAAAAATTTAGGATACATCTATAAGAAAAAAAGAAAAAAATTCATATAAACGTGTAGAAAAGGCTTCCTTTTTCAAATTACATCTTGAAAAAAGTTTTATCTTTATTATTGAACCAAGATTAGAGTGGATGTATCACCATAATTCTTAAAACAGATTAAGAAGTAAATTTGGTAGTTTAATTTAGTTTAAGACTAAAAAATTTAATATAAGGTATACCAGGACTATATCTTAAGTAAATTTTTTTTAGAAAATTATTGTAAACACTAAATTTACTTAACAGCAAAATTTAAACAGTAAATTATAATATAAAATTATAAATTATTTAAACAATAAATTTGCTGAAAATTAATTTAAGAAAAATGGTCGTCCAAAACATTTTTTTGGTCTTGCCGACAATAACTAAGTTGGCGGTAAAAATGAATTGTCACAAAATTCAAAGAAAATTTAATTGTAAAATCACTATGTAAGTAATGTCAACTAAATACGAAAAAAACTTTAAGAAAATTGACTTTGATTAAAAAGAAAATAGACCAAAACGTGGCAGTAAAATACTGAATACAAGTATAAAAAGATAAAATTTAAATAATGCTATTTAACTATCATATTATTATTTTTTTTTACATTGCTAATTATTACATTACTAAAAATTGTCAAAAAACTTTATTTATGTTCATGAATTTTAATAAAATCTTTGAAATGTATGTTCGTCACCATCCAAAATTTCATGATTATAGAAATATTAAAACAAAAACAGATTGCAATACACACGGGCAGGTCGCGAGCACACACACACACACACACACACACACACACACACACACACACACACACACACACACACACACATACACACAATAAATAATTCAATACACTGACATCTGTACATATGCGCTCTTGTTTTTTTTCTTGCAAA
>JAAAKQ030517481.1:0-19231 GCA_010016005.3 Zanna intricata | reverse complement strand
TTACTAACTAAAATAAAATCGCATAAAAATGTTCAAAACATGAAACTATAAGTTTTTTCTTTTCCGTCGGAGGAAGAAAAAGCTCAATCAGCCGCCACCAGGTCCGCTTTGACGGCATTTCGGCGTTCTCACACGCTAAATAAACTCCCACTCCAGTAAAAAAGGGGCCGGATCTAATCCCTATGACATGTATTCATCCCCCGCGTGATCACCAGGACTCTCCTCTATCCCGTAACGTCCCCTGAGGGCAGTTGACCGACGGCGACTTCGGGATCTCCCAACGGCCATCCCGAGAGGCTGGTCCCAAGATTATTCATCTTCGGATTCCGTGCATCGGTTCGTCCATTGATCTATATTTGTAAAATTCTCTCTTCATTCGCCTTTTCATCACTGTCAATAATTTATCCCATTTGTTCTAGCTGATAAGCATTATTCTTATAATACTCGTGTCCTCTATTCCTTTCTCCACCAGTCCTACTCTAAAATCTCGTCATTTTGAGCAGGAGAACACTACATGTTCCGCGGTTTCCTGTTCCCCGCAATCATGACATTAGTTGGTGATGCTCCTATCCATCCGTTGTAACTAATCACGAAATCATCCGTGGCCAGAAAGGAATTGGGTAAACTCGAAGTTCGTGTCTCCATGGCTTTCTCTGTCCAAAACGATATAATTTAAACTTCTGAAGAGTTATTTCGTGGTTTAATAATGTTTTTACATTATTAGCGTTTGAGACATTATTACTTTTTTAATACTTGATTTCAATTATTTGATTAAATATTTGACGTTAAAAATGTTACTTAAGTTATTAAAAGTAAAAAAGTTATTTTTTAGATATAATAATATTTAAAACTATTTATTATTATCGTTATGCTTACCGCCTTGAGTTAAAAAAACAAATAATTGAATATAATTCACATCGAAATAAATATGATTAGAGTTGGAAGTTTTGTTTTCTTTAAGTTGTTTAACTTGTTGTTCGGACATATGAACATTTTCAAGAAAGCTAGAAAAAAAATTATTTATAAACAAAATATGTTTCGTGTTATTTTTTTTTTTTTCATTTACTGCAAGTACTGTTTAATCCTCTACTTTTCTTTCGTAACGTTCTATTTTACTTGACTGTTGATGTATTGTAACATATTTCACGTAGTTGTCCTTTTAGATAATGTTTAAAAAGACTGCATTCATTTTCATTAACAAGAAATCAGTCACTTCGTTTTAATCCTGCTTATAACGGCTGGTATTCGTTGACAAAAAAAAAAAAAAAACCACGCAACCAAAATTACCATTACTATATATTTATTATAAGTAGGTTCACTTTAATCATTTCCCGGTTAAAAAAACGTACTGTTAGAAGACTCTTTAGTTTCAACTGTTGACGTAATTTGATATGTGTAATTTTGTCGTATTTAATTTTTTTTTTAATTTTAATATTTATTTTTCAAATAGTTTAATATATTTTAAAGAAATATGAGAGTTAAAAAAAATTATCTTGCTTAAATGGGTTGGATGTATCGAAGATCTGACCTATTTTTTGAGTTTCTCTTTACCATTGATGTATTCTCCCGAAGGAGTGGTTAGTAAACATTTACATTTGGGTTAGACAGGAAAGTGTGGTATATATCTAATGGTGCTTGTAATATCTTTATGGGAATCTACAGAAGAAAAGATAAAATAGCTTGTTAAAGTACTATATTAATATAACGTGATCCTTTACATATTTATGTGCTGTGTCAATACATTATACCGTTTCATCTTCGTTATTTCCAATCTCCTCTTAATTTAAATTAATTTATTTTATTTAAGTGCATTATATCCATAATTTATTATCAAAGAAGAAATAAAATAATTTGAGATTTATTACCAATATCAAAATGGTTGGATTTCCTCTTGTAAATATTTGTAGCAGAAAGATTACAATTAAATTATGGACATATATATTGATATAATAATGTAATAAGATCATACTTTCATGCACATCAAGATACTATGCACTATAATTATACTATGGCCTACAGAGTTTTTCCTCCTTCCAAAAAAAGAAAAGAAACTGGGGGAAAAATCAGATCAGAAAATCAAGTTTCGAATAACACTCGAAATCGAGTTTTAAGGCTAAAATCCTAGTAAAAGCTTTTTAAAATTTTATACGAATTTGAATACTAGATCGTGGATACCGGTGTTTTTTGGTGATCGTGTTTCAATTAACCAAAAAACTAATTAATGATCGACCTGGGACTGTACAAGGCTACCCTTCATTTGCGTTAATACATGCCATCCTCATTCATCCTCTCCAGTAATACCTTATGGTGGTTTCGGAGGCTAAACAGAAAAAAGTTTGAGAAAGCAAGTAACACAAAAATCAGAAAGAATTTATTCCCAATTTCTATTTATTTTTTCTACTTTTTTTTTCACCATTAACTATATCAAGAAAATAAGTAAATAATAAAATAGTATTAAGTCTAAATCTTCAATAAATATTTTTATGTTCTAACAGAGTTTTGTTAAAAAAAAAATTGAAGGATATACTTAAATATATTCATACTATAATGTACTTCTACATTAGAGTAAGTATTTAAAAAATATTTATTTTCTAAGCATATTGGCACCGTTTGTATTAATATATATTTGTTTAATATAAAATAATATTTCCACTTACTAACAATTTTTAATATTTCCCGGCGCTTTCGGGGTCACTTCTCCATCATCAGGGAATATTTGAAGTTTTTAATTTAATAATCATGTATATAATTTGTTACAAATAATTCAATTTAACTATAATTATGTATAAAAAATATATATACGAATATTAAATTAATAACTATAAATATTCCTTGATGACGGAGAACTGACTCCGAAAGAGCTCGGATGCGAATATTAAAAATTGTGGTAAGTGGAAATATTATTTTGCACAAAAATATTTCTATTAGTTCAAATTAAGATTTTATTAGCACTGTGATTTGACATCAGGCCAACACGTGCTGGATGTTTTTCGAAATTGACAATGGACATTTGATAATTTATAAGTTGGATGCTTAGACGTAATAAAATCGTTAACATTAAAATGAATATTTTCCATCATACTACAACAGACTAAACGCTTATTCTATGGGTATATTAGAAGAATAAAAAATTCAAGATTGTTTTATCATAAAGAAGAGTAATAGAGCACACAAGTTGATAAAAATTAATCATAATAATTCAAGTTACTAAATATGAATGTAATTAAATATTTCTCTACAAAGCGCAGAATATTTTTCTGTTTTCAAAAGTTATCTATGAAGAGATTTTTTATCCATTCCATAGACTAACAATTTTTTTGTGTTTTTTTTTTTTTAGGATAAAGTCGATCAAAATACATTCTAACCAAATCTCTTAAGCCAGTAATTAAAGAAATGAACATTTAAAAATATTTCTTAATTTTTGGAGATTTCTAACGGAGATATGATTAACTAATTGTGTTTCAGTTTTATCAAACATTTTAGAAGATGAAAATAAAACGATTGAAAAAATATATTTAAGAAATGCTATCGTAGAGAACAGGTTTATTTTCCGCTTTCTAGACGGAGTTTCACTGCTACTCGATTGATTTCTTGCAATCGGTTTGTTGAGAAATGCAAGATCAGTTCATGACATGATTTTATGAAACACAAACAATTTTCGTAGAAGGAATACCGTGTAATTAAGATTATTTATTTGATTCAGAGTTAAATTTTGCTAGAAAATACCAAAAAATGTAATTAAAAAAATTTAATTATATTTTATTATATAAGTATTATTAACAGCATTAATTATCATTTATTCAGTTTTTAAAATTATTTAAATAAATATAGTCTTATTAACAAGGAATTTAAGCATTAACGTAATTTAAGCAGTGTATTATCTTGTTTTCCAAAACGGAATGCATTAATTGGTTGTATTAGAATACTTATACTATTCTTTCTAATGGCTGTTAACAGATTAAAATCACTCGAGATACAATAGGAAAAAATCAGAGTAGCTTTCTCTGAGAATAATGTTGTTCTATGAGAGCCTGTCTTTTTAGTTGACATACCGAAAGTAAAACTTCTAGATTTTTTTGTGAACCTACCGAAAGTAAAACTTCTGCTTTTTCGAAGGCTCGGCGAATTAGAATTCAACCATATCTGTGACTCAATGACAAGATCAATGAAAACAATTTTATTTTTCATTTTACCTGATAAACCTGATATATTATTCTCAAAAACTTTACCAATTTTGGGGTGACATGTTAATCATGTCATTTCGTTTAAACATTAAACTATTAAAAATTGAGATGAAGAAGCGTTAGTGTATATAATTCTTTCTTTTTGCATAATTTTGAACAAATTTCAAAAAGAAAATCCTGTCCGTCATTTTTTCCACAGATTGATAGCAGTCTTAAATTTAAAAAAATTTTTTTTAATAAAGTTGTTAAAATAACTGGTGAATTTATTATTATGTTTCCTTAATTTTGTTTTTTTTTTCAATTGTGAAACAAAAAGGAGAATTTGAAGTTATTTTTCTATGTATGAAATTTACAATTTTTCACTTAATATCTTCATGTGGTCAAGAAAGGAAACAAAGCTCTTCTATGAGATTTTTCCCTACCTTACCACATTTAATTACAAACCAAATGTTCTTTATACTACCTTCAAGAGCCATCGTGTACAAAACTACTTAACGGCATTCTCGAAAAACATACCTTGCAACGGCGTGGAAAACTTCGCAAAGAGTCATAGTACTAAAACCAGACAAATGCGTACTGAATACGCATTAAACAACCAAAATCGAACCATATGACATTCACGACGAAGACAGGAAACTGCTCATGGGTCCACCTTAACGGCGTTGTAATTTCGCAAACTGAAATTTTGAGGTGTCTTAAGACTACATCTCTACCAATAACTAACGTGGATTATTCGTAGGAGTGAGAATTAAAGGCATCTTGAAATAATATTCAAGGAAATGTTCTGGTTATTAGGCAGACATTCTCAATTATCTTTATCTAATCCTTTTGCTTTTTTCTAATATCTTTATCTACTTTATGTAATAATTGCTGGTATACTCAGCAATTGCAAAACTGGTATGGACCAAGTTTGGGGTACTGCGAGCAAGTCCAATGTCGAAATAAAATAGTGGTTTCAAAATAAATCAGCTAAATGTAATACAGGGATATCTTGGTTTGAAAAAAAAAGAAAAAAATGAATGTTTAGGTTTACGGTACGTCCGAGAGGAAATTCAACGTTTCACTTCACAATACGAACTTCAACCTGAATCACTTAGCTTTGAATCTCCTAGGTATCAGAGATGACATTAGAACATTAAAATGTGGACACGAACTGGACCTTAAAGACTCTGTAGTGACTTAAGTATATCTTCAACAGCTGTGAGTACTGTTCATTATTTCTTCTATCTTTATTTCCAAATTTGTTGCATATTATTTTTTTCTTCTCATTGCTTCATCGTTTTTCTTACTATTTATGATTTCTTTTATTTTTATTTTTTATTTTTTTGTTCTGCTGTTATGCGTTAAATATTCATAACTACTTAGAGTGTGTGTTGCTTGCCACAAAAATCTTTGTAATAGTAGTGTGTATTATTTTTGAAAGGAATTTCGATGTGCACTCCTTATTATGTGTTTGCGAATGTGATCCAGATTACTCAAGGAAAATGGGAAACAATACAAATGTAACCGATTGTACATTAACTGTGAAGACTAAACAAAAAAAAATAATCGGAAATTAACAAAAGTTTTTTCAAAATGAATGACTCAATTTTATCTTTTACTGATTTTTAAAATAAATCAACTTCAATCTTGAATTTTGAATAAATCGAAATAAATCATGGAACGTAAAGTAAATTTTTTTCATTTTTTATTAAAAATTAGATTTGTGGGTTTTTGAAAGTTCAATATAAATAAATTTACTTAGGACATGGTTAAACTTCTTCGTTTTTGATCATCAAGAACATAAAATATATTTATATTCATTCACCCTTGTATTTACAAAACTTGTAAAATTTAATCAGAAGCATAATTAATATTTTTAATATTTATGGAACGGAAACATTTTTTCCTTTTTTAATCTCAGTATAATTTCTCATATTTATATATATATATTTTAGGGACAATAAAAAAAAATCTTTTACATTTTCATTGTAATAATACGAGTAATTTCAAAAAAATTAAAAACTAAAATTTCTATTTTCATACATTATTAGAAGAAAAATTGATACAGCATTCCTGTTGTGTTCATTTATTCATATTTGTTTCTTACACAATATTTCTCATACTTTGCTCTTGTTTCTGTTGTTTTGTTATATGAGTTTTTAGTTCTTCAAAAGGGAATTTGGGATAAGATCGTCACAACTGGACTGATTTCCCAAAGGACAATATGTACTACAGTTTTTTTGTAAAAGAAGTCACAGGATTACTAAGCTACGGTTTTCAACATATCCTCAAGTTATTTTATTTACCAGAAATTCTTATTCATATTTACTTAATTGCTTTAAATTATAATTTCAGGTATAATATTCCGAAATTTTTTTTTTTTTTTACTAATTACTGAGTACTTGTTATTCTTAAACTCAAAATCTTATTTTGCGTTTCCTGCATTTATCATCGTTTATCGGCAAAGATGGGAAAAGTACTAACATTAAATAACTCAAGCAATCATTATTTACAACAAATTCAGTCCAATTATTGTAAAGAATTTTTTATTTGTAATGTGAACTAATAAAACCATAATACTAATTACCATAAGACGATATTTTTTCTTTCTTACTTAAAGTTGATTTCTCCTTAACATTTTCAGTCTGACTATTTTTGTTGTAGAGTATTTTTATAACAACACATAACTGGTTGGTTTGAATCCGGCTGAGAAGGATAAAAGTTTGCGACTTCCAGTTGGCTCTCCAGGTAACTCAACCGACGTTGAAGATAAAGATGAACGTTGGCAACGTTCATCTTTATCTTCATCGATCGGAGATGAGAATTCGGTCAGTCCTTTGATTGAACTGACATTGTTTTTTTTTGTTCTGAAATGAAATGGTTGAATTTGTCTGCATAATGTTTCTCCTTGTAAGAGAGGCTTCATTCACAATCTTAAATTTTACTATTATGAAAATAATATGTTTACATATTATTTGAATTAAAGTACCACAATTGTTTTAATACTGACAAATATTACATTGTAATCTGCAAAAAAGAACTTATAATTGGTTATTAGAGAAAAAAGGAATTTTCTAGATGCCTTCATTTAAAAACGAAAAGTCAATTACAGTGTTATTTTCATTTTTACTACTTTAGAAACTGGAAAAATGTTGAAAGTTTATTGGATTACCCTGGATTTTTAAGTAAGATCAAATTTCGAAGACAAGATCTTTTAATTAATGAGACAATTCGAAATTAAAGAAAAAAAGTTTTTGAATATGAGTAACAACGCTTTAAAGTTCGTTTAGTTGATCACATAGGGGCAAATAATGGCTCCTAATGTTTGAAATGGATAATCTAATGATTAAATTCTATTTTGAACGATGATGATAAATGCAATAATAATAGCTATTAACATTTTTAACAACTTTTAATATACTCGTATTTTTTTATCTAACATTTTAATTTAATTAAAAAATTCAAATGCTGCAGCCTAGAGATGTAGGTGTTAAAAGTAAAAATTCAGTTTCAGTTTGAAGATGTTTTAAGTCATTAACTCAAGTCTAAAACTCAATTGCTTAAAAGTAATGATTTGCTGTTTTCAGCTAAGTGCTAACTTTCTTTTTCACACTATGAGTAACCCAGAAGAAATATGTTACCGGATATTTACTTTCCTCAGCAATCAAATCTTGAATATTTTAAGAATAAAGATCAATTATATTTACTTAAACAGTATTTATTTTCAAATTAGTTGCTTATTAAATATACATTAACAATATAGAATTTCGCTAGATATTACCTGTATATTTTATCATTACTAAAACATTAATAAAAGACAATTATATGTTAATCCAAATACTAATCTTCAGAGAACATACAGACAAGAGAAAATAACTCTGAAATAGATTATTTCTGCACTGCTTGGAAGAATTTTGCTTGTTCATTCAATTGCTTATAGGATTCAATTATGATCTTTGAATAGAGATATAACATTTAACAAAAAGTAATTAAACATTAATCTTTATTTCTTTTAGTTTTTAAGTTAACATTTTTATAAGTTTACCACTTCAAAAGATTTTTATGCATGTGCTTACATTACAGTAAAACAGAATAAAACTGAAATCGTGAGTGAACTGTCAATATGAATAGCTTAAAGCATCTGAAACATACAGGTACATATTTTTATTTGAATGAGAAATATATTTGCACTTTGAAGGCGTTTTAATTATGAGTAATTTGTACTTACTCATTAAATTATTATTAATGATTATTAATAATTATTCAAATTCATTTAATAATAAAATGAATTACAAATTCATTTGTAATAATATAAGTTTATTTGATAGAAAGATAATACAATATCATATTAATATTACATGTTGCTGAATTATTTTTTCTTGTTTTTGAGATAGTTGAAAACACTATTTTAGAACAATTTCATTTTTATTTTATTTCTATAATTAGAGCAAAAGTAGTTTTATCATCTAAGTAATTATTATTTTTCATTTATTTATTGAGTGGATGTCCTTTTTATGAACAATTATCTATAAAAAAAATATATAATTTACAATTGCAAGTTAAGAGGAGGAGGCATAATTTTTAACAAGGCTGTAATTTAGAAATTTAGATAAAGATTTTATCAGAGATTAAAGAAAGCTACAACCTATAATATATATCAGAAACTTCTATTTATTACATTTTTCAATTGCTTAGGCAAATTATATTAACACTGATTAAATGTATGTGTTGTAATCACGCTCTATAAAGCCTGACTTTTAAAATCCTTTGCACTTGTCTCTATCAAAATATATACTCTTTCCAATTACCAGTTTCTGTCATCTAAACGTATACCGATTCTAGTCAATTTACCATGTTTGTCTTGTGAGGTTAATGTCATGGTCCTACTAGAAAGATTTTCTTTTTCAGTTTTTGTTTACTTGGTCAAGTATTTTAACCACTGCAGAATTTTGACTCACAAGGACTGAAGAGATCCTTCACCAATTGTAAATATTTAATCTTTCTAGCTCTCTTGAAGTATCAGTACAGATCCATAATCATATATTTCTGACTATCTTTCTTTTGAATACCGTTTTATACAAGACAAGAACTTATGAGTAATTCAGACGTTACTTAGTTTTGAAGCGTTAGTAATAATGGTCAAAGTGTATAAAGGGCAAATGTGAAATGAGTATGAAATCTTCCCTAAACATCTGAAATTGTTTATTTACTGATAATAGTTTAGAATAGTATAGTAAAGGAATAGAAATGTACAAAAGGGTATTGTCGGAAGCAAGAAGCCATTTGGCATCTAACAACCCTCCGCTTCCTGCCGAACATTCAAATGAGGTATCTAAACTTTGAAGAATAATACATGTGCAAACTATGTCATTTTCAAATAGAGCTTTGCTCTTAACTGATTCACAACTAGTTACAACATGTTTGTAGCAAGGTTTTCCTTTTATCTTCATCTAATGTTCCTCTACGGAGGTATTTAGATATCTGAATTTCCGAACACTTTGAAATATTTCAGACAGAATTTCACTTCACTGCACCACCAATAATTCTGTATAACGGTAATTTATGAGCTATTTCTTACATATGATGTAACATAATATTTTTTTCATCCTAAATCTTCTTTTATTTTTAAACTCTAAATATTATAAATTTACTGGAAAAAAGTTTGCAGAAAATTTTTAAACGTTGAATTTAAAAAAAAAAAAAGAAAAAAGTGGAAATTATTTCTCTAGTTTCATTGAAGGAATGTAGCAGTAAATAGAAAAATAATTTTCACAAATGAATAATTTAAAATCAATATTTTATCCCAGACATTGAAAATATAGCTCAGTAAAAAAAAATGTAATAAATTTTATTGTTTATAGCAAGTTCTACAACATTCTACAACATACTACATGTTAAGTGTTGTTTATATTTAAAGACTATTAAATTAAATCAGTCATTAAGAAAGGTCTCGATGACAATATATCTACAAAATGCGTTTTTTTTTACTGCGTGTTTCTTTATTGTAAATCCATATTCTGTACAGAAATGGCTCTATCTCTTCAATACATATAGAAGATACAACCAATTGAATATTGCATTAATTTTAGAAGTGACTCAATTCTAGGAGATGAGGCCTTTTATAATGATCGTACTGACATCTGGTAATGAATTTTGGAATTTAGTTCATAGCAGTTAAACAGATTGACGAAATGGAAGCTTGTTTTTTTAATGTATTAGATATTCAAAAAACGAAAAAAAGAAAATTGCAGTGAATAAAGAAAGACACAAGAATGAAAAAATCAAAAAGAGTAAAGTATCGGGCCTTGAACATTCAAATTAGAAAGGAAAATAATTTCAGCAAGACGGATATTCTTATTAGTATTATATTCGCATAACAAAAAAATATTGAGGTACGAAACAATGTTTTTCTCAGTTTCTTTGGCGTCACTGAAAAGCGATTGTGGAGAATTGAAACATGGTAAATCCACAGAAAATATAAGAGAAACGGAAAAAATTATGTAGAATTGTACTTACATAAGAAGAGAGACATTAGCCTTGCTTTCGTAAAGACTATATCTGTTAGTTTTCACTCCATAAGAATTAAAAAGGAACAAAATTCCAAGGAAATATACGAACGGAATATCGGTATAATAAGAACTATATATGATATTTTATAAACGTACACATCATGAAAAAATTAAATCTTTTTACATCCATAAAGAGGTTTTCTTTAAGTAAACTTAAAATTTATTGAGGATTAAGATATACTACCTTGGTCAGATTTCATGCAAAAAAGCAGAAATAAAATTAAGTTTATGGCAGTTTTTACAAATTTAAAAATGTTTCTAGATTTTATTGACAAAATTAACATTTTACTCTCTTTAAACCCTGACATACTAAAAGGTGTGAGTTGTGCACACATCAGATTCTGAAAAAATAAATAACTCCGAATACGTTTCTACAAAAGAAACACCTAGACAAATTTTTTTTTCCACGATAAAATGTTGTAACTTTTCTCTGAGTCTATTCGGAAGACAAATTTATGAGCATGACTATTTTGAATTATTCAATTTATTTCCTTTTCTTCTTTAATAAATGACTTAGCTTTGATTTTGCTAGAAAAGTAAAGAAGACAATAACTTTAAAGTGATTAATTACCTGATAGGTAAAATACATATATTTCGTCAGAAACAAATATGTATATACAAATCTGTTTCATCAGAAACAATTATGTATATATATGTACAAATATATATAAATCAAATAAGTTGTTTTATCAGCAACCTCATTACTATTTACGCATCTGAAATAGTTATAAGAATTCAATTAATAAGTTAAATACCGGTTAAAAAGTAATATTTATTTTTTAAAGAAAATATATTCGCGGTAAATCATAAATAATTTGTTTTAATACGAATTAAAACACAACAATGAACCTCATTAGGCACTATTTAAAAACTCCCTTCAAGTACCATCCTATTGTGACTACTGCTTTTACTATGAATCATAATTACTATTTTATGAATTATAAAAGAAAATATCGTGTAATTGACGGGCATAACTTATGAATAATTTTAATAAACACTTAAATTTTATAGTATATTAAATCTAATTATATTCTTTTTTTTGGTATCGAAATCATATTTCTTAGAATTAGAAAACATAAGTAGATTTCATGACAATAATCATATTATTAAGGAAGGAATTTCCTTTGAAATACCTTAATTAAATACCTTCTAAACAACAATAGTAAATGAAAGGTAGCATAAGCACTGATAAAGCCCAGCCCATAATGAATTAGGAATCATAATAAAGTCCCGTACTGGGAATAAAACAATATGTGTAAAAAAAAAAAAAAATAGCAACACAGGAAAAATTAACATTAGTAACATAAACTATCATAAAAATAAACATAAATACTTTCAACGAGGGAGACCTCGTCCTGAGAATATAGAACGTTAAATTCAAGTTAAAGCAAATAATTAAAATTCTGAGGTGATTTTAATACATTATTTTCCTCTAGTTGTTGCATGTTTATTCAAATAAATTAGACATTTTAGCAAAAAACCAAAAAATAAAAAAGTTTAATAAAATGTAAAAATCAATTTTTCCTATGAAGTGAATCTTTAAGGTAAAAACTTTCAAAGACAAAGTTCCAAGAGATAGTATCTCCCAAATAGGTAGTACCTTGATAGTCCTCAAGTAACACAGTAACAATAGCATAACAAAAATAATATAACATTTAATAGTGCCTTTGAATATCCATCCGAATGTTCAGTCAGCATTAACATAAAAAAACAAAATAAATAACAACAGTAAACAAAACAGTAACTTTGAAACGGTCAAGAAACAATAAACATGATCAAGAAGCCACAAAACCGGATAATCGTAATGAGCCATCAACGAGATCAAGTACACGGAGCCGTTTTAATCTCCTCAAGTCCACGCTATTGTCTAGCAGATTCAAAGCGAGATCATTAATATGATTATCCAATCTGGGCACATACCTTGAAACTAGTCGTCCAATTCCACTCAAACGTATAGAATGCCTACATAATCGTGGATCTCAGCATTCCTCGCGAACTGAGGCGCGTGGGTTATGTTCCGTAAAATTTTGTTCTGAAACCGTTGAATAACCACAACGTTGCTGTGACTGGCAGTTACCCAGAATACAATCCCTTACGTTCATATCGGTTTCAAGAAAACTTTGTAGAGCAGAACCTTGTTGTGCAAAGAAAGTTGTGATCTCTTACCCAACACCCAGCATATTATCTTAAGCTTAATTTCTAACAAATTATTTTTCATCCGAATATGACCTCCACGTCAAACGGCGATCAAGGTGAAAGCCCGAGTACGGTACCGGACTGAAATGAGGTATCTTGACACCATATAACAGAATCGCAGAGCAATCTTCCCTCCTCATCGTGATCCTCATATGGCTGTACTTCTCCAAATTGGCTTTATTCTCCATGTACGCAACCAAAATTCCGATGTCGTTTAGTTTTATACTGTTTAATTAAGCATCTAAGTTTCAAACATAAAGTTTGTATTAGAAAATTCAGTGAAACAAAAGTACAGTAAAATTTTGATTTTTTTTCACATCGTGATTGATGGACCAAAAAAAAATTATCAATCAAGATATGATTTTTTATTTGAATGAGTTTTATTAAAAAATATTCTTTGTTTGAGATAAGAATTTTGACTGCTATTCTAGGTACTGAGTAATAAGAAAACGTCTAACTAATTAGCCTACATGTAAATTATGATTATATAACTTAATTATTATGTATGTAGTAATAGAATTCTCCCAATTTTAAGGAAACAAAACTACTCGTTCTCTAAAACAAAGAGGTCGACCTATAAACAAGCATATTTATGATTTAGGTTCGACGAACATATCGCACAACAAACAGTACAAAAGCGGGTGATTTAATTGATAACTCAAATGAACCCTTTAACATCTCTGTAAGTAATTATGACTACAGATTGAGTTAAATGAAAAATCATCCGTTCGTTGTTATTATTTAAATCATCCTGAAATTAAATAGATTTGAGAACGCAGATTCGTGATGAATTGCTTAAAAAATAATTATAGAAAATAACATTACATGTTTTCTAATTCGGACACTAGTTAACAGGGATCTAATGCACTGGTTAGGCACAAATTTTTTGGTGAAGAATTTCTTCTTACATGAATCTATAAATTTATTTTGCATTTTTTCACACTCTTAATGTATCAAAAAAATATTTAACAAATCATTATCCTCCATTACATCATAGTTCATTTCTTTAGAATTGTTTCGTTAGCACATCTAGCCTTTCGCTTTTATCTTTAACATACCGTATTCAAAGTAGAAAAATGTTTGCATGAACTATTTGGAAAAATATCATATTGCTGCAATAGTAATAATTGCCATTGTGAAGATGTTTATTTTAGATAATTCTACTAGGAAAAATTGATTTCTTCAAATGTAGAATCTATTATCATCTTTTTATGAATTAATATTTTATTAATATGTCAATCATTTTTTTTATTTTTTCTAATATTATAAATGTATTTATAATGGTAAAATATAAAAATGAAAAAAAATAAATAAAATGCAGTGAAATTTGAAAAGTATTTATTTTTCCAATTCTCTTAAAACTGGAGATTTTTCGTATTTTTCTTTATCTCCCACTTTATCTTGCCTGCTAAATCTTTTGGATGTAATTTGAATAATATTAATAACAATGCTTTGTACACTTCTGTCGGTAGAGAATTTCTCACCGAAGTCCTGTTTCAACTAACAACCACCATCCAATTGAATACAGGGATAATGTCCAATTTTTAGGTCCACTACTAGATAAATCACATATATGGGGATTACATATACAGGATTTGAATGATAGCTTGCAAAAAAGACCTAAAAATTGTTAAATGTTTATCCAATATCAACTGGGGCTCAGATAAAGAAGATGATTGAGGCTGTTTAAAGCATTGGTACAATTAATTGACTTGACTATGGATGTATTGTATATTCATCCGCTAGAAAGTCGCACTTACGAAAGTTAGACGTAATACACAACAGCGGAATAACGTACCCCACAGGCGCATTCCGGCCAAATCCGGCGACAAGTCTAATATCAGAACCCGGGATAATATCACTGCATTATAGAAGAGAGATCCTATTGTTAAGATATGCAGCAAATATATGGGCCTCTCCTGCCTACATAAATAATAAAACATTTAATCATCATCATTTAGCAGCATTATATGAATGTCGTTACATAGGTTATATGAACATATTCCAGACCAGCCGGAATACGATATATCGAATTAGCAGGAAATATGAAATTGCAGTACCAGAAATATTAGCAATTTCTACTAGAGAGATACCGCCATGCTCTTGCCAGCGGTAAATGCAAGATTGGATCTCTCCTTTGAGAAGATAAAAGATAAGCCAGCAATAATCATTTAACAGGAATTTTTATCAACCATCAATAGCTACGATGAATACATTAAGATATATAGTGACGGTTCTAAAACCGAAAAAGGTGTTAGATACTCCATATATGTAATTAGTGAAGCTCGTTTTGAAAGCTGCCAGATATGGTAAGCGTTTACATGGCAGAACTTACTGCCATACAGCAAGCTCTTTGCTATTCTCAAAACTTCTGCGAAGAGTGCTTGTATGTTCCGATCCGTTAAGTGCTCTTACTGGAACAAGAATATTAAGGACGTCCTGATAGCTAACATCCTACCTATTTTATATGTTTTAAATAGACGAGGACAGCGATGAGTACTTGTATAGACTCATGGGCCCGCTGGTATTGCAGGAAATGAAAGCGCAGACGAGGTTGCCAAAATGGCAACAATCTGCGTTAACTTGGATGTAATTCCTGTACGAATGGCTGATATAAACAATTGCCTAACTAATATAATTATAAATTACTGGAGGCATGAATGGAGAAGATTGGGTTATAAATTAAACGCCGTTAAATTTTCTTCATAAAAATGGAAGAGCGACGTGAAACTGACTTGCCGAGAACAAGTGGCGGTGACTAGACATAGAATCGGTCACACGCGAATAACAGATTCAGAAAATTCATATTTGTTAACCGGCGAAGATAGACCAATGTGTGGGTGGTGTTTGCAACAAACCACTTACAGTCGAGCATCTAATGGAAGGGTGTACCATATACGACGACCTCAGAAGAGGTTTAGTTTAATTAATAAAATTGCTGCTGATTTGAACAATGAAAATGAGGAAATAATAGTTGCATATCTGCACGCCAGTAGACTAATAATTAGTCTGTAATCATATAAAAGCTGTTTTTAGCTGCGATCTACTTATTATTTTTTACAGAATGTGACGAGGGCTAACGACCTTAGAATTTCCTTATAACCCTTGTAACGACCTTAGAACCCCGAATAAACCCCTTCCAAAAAATAAAAAAGTAATATGGCCTTGCGATAGATAATCCCCACGTCATAAACAAAACTTCAACATTCCACGTTCAGGGTGGAAACAGCTGTACGTACGTACTATTCATATGCTGGGTAATGGTGCTCCGAGTATTCTTTCCCTCAGAGATTGAATTTTATGGGCTACCATTTTCACGTACAGGACGTAAAACAAAGACTGGATTCATATTCCACCTGCAAGTCCAAAATTTTTTACTGATTATGGAGACACGGATTTACACGATTTTTAGAGTTGGCGATCTGGCGGCTAGTGTAGAAGTGATTGCAGGGTGTAACGAAGACCTTTCCGCTGTCCACATGTCCTGAGCAATGGCAAGCATGTAGTAAGGTGCACTTGGATATCGGTGCAAGGGAGCCCTGAAAGTTTCGGTAAGTAGGGAGCTGGAGTCAGTGAAGATATTGCGCATCCGCTTTCTGCCAGAACATACACCGGTTCCACTGGAGTACCAGAACAGACCTTCAAGATTAGAAGTCCTGAAGTGGGGGTGTATCCCGGCGGCTAGCGTTGCTACAAAAGGAATTGAACAAAAATGAATCTTGAAAAACAAAACATGGCAGAGGGTGAACTTAAACAATCTCGTTTTGAAACCGCCGAATGTGCCAAGCGAAGAAGAAATGTAATAAAGAGAAACCGAAAATCACGGAAGAAACTGAGAGAATCAGTATGGTGAAGTATATAATGGAGAAGTTCTTCCTTCAGCCTCACCTGTGTTGACCTTCAACAGGCCCAAATTATCAAAGTACGAGCTGGGATACATCATCTAGATGTACGCGCATTTATCCCACAGCCTATGAGATGTTTGAAGTGCCAATTTTTTGGACACACTGTGGCTAGATCTGAAGGGCAGGACATTTGCATATGGGAAATGAAGACACATGAGGGTGATCTATATAAAGATCCCCCAGTCTGCATTAATTGTAAAGGCCATCATAACTGCCGGTCACGAAACTGCCCCGTTTATAAAATGGAAAAGGCTATTCTGGAGGTTAATACGCTTCAGACGTTTAGTTATCCTGAAGCGAAGAAAATTATCAACAGAACACCTCGGCCGATGACTTCTGATGCAGAAGCTTCATCCCTTCTGTCACCTAGAAGGGGGCTACCCTTCTGTTACCTAAAGTCAAGAGTTTTTATTTCAAACAATTGTTTTTAAATTAATATGAGGTTTTACTTAACAATGACCAAAACAGTCGATGCCCCCAAAACCTCAGAAAAAAAATGATAATAATAATAATATGGGTAATTTGAACTTTATTTTTTTCTGGTTGATAATACCTACTTATTTTCCTCCAGCTTCCTTAGTTTTTGGCATTGTTCTGTTTATTCTTTTGTCTGTTCTGGTGTTCTTTAACTCCTCTTCAGATCTAATCTACATGCGTAATCTTCTCATTTCTTTAATATTTTGGAAGAACTATCAAAATTTTATGTTCACTGAATTCCCAGTGCTCTTATGACTTTGTATAGATTTATATTTCAATGGATGTAATTCAGAACTGAGAAAAAGTAGTTTTATTTCCATTAATTATGCTACTGAAATTTTAATTATGCTAGTATCTTTTATAACACTGGTTATAAAAAATATAACAAAATATCTACCAATTTCTACAATAAAATTAATGATATTTAATAAACTTAAAAGAAGCTAAACATGAGTAAAATTAATGTTAATATTACAGAGTGTTAATGTCTATTACTACAGATGAACAAAATAATGCTTTTAACTTTAAATATTCTACGCGTACGTTAACTAAGATACCCACAAAAACGAGTTTGACATTTCTAATGCTACCAATCATAATTAGAAACTTCATTCTTTTATTTTTACAACCAGTTTTTATTTTCTTAAAATCAGTCGTGTGACAAAGAGTAGTTTTTCGATGAAACATAATTGTAGGAAAAAAATAGAATTCCGTTTTACTCGTAAAATTATAATTATCACCACGCTAGAGAAAGTAATTTGTGAATTACAAAAAGTATGGAGCAAAATAGTTGTGCAAACGTCAAAAGACACGCACGAATAGTGAAAGGCTAGAAACGTGGATTATTTTACGCACGCATATGCACGTATTTTATAACTTGGCGTGTGAGAGAGAATGAGAACGAGAAGTCAGACATAGAAACTTCCTGATTTCGTGGACAAACAATTTACCAACAATAAATCAGAACACGCTAGAAGGTATGCGCGCGAAAACAGTATGCAAACATCCATTACTAAATTCTGTCAGTGTTTTTATACTCTACTCTCTCCCTACTGTTCGCTCATTTTCGTTTTTTTTTGCGCACACTCCTACATTATCGTTGCATGCATCTGTTACTAGCAAAAACGAATATGCTAACATAGGAAGAGGGGTGTTTTTCTAACTTCCTTTTTACCCGGTGCCAATTTCCACCACGTCAATAATAACCCACTAAAACAATGTTGACAGGAAAATTCTCCTCCATTTTGCTGTTGTTTTTATAATATATATTGAATTAAGCATGGGAATATAAAAAGTATTAAGTTTTTATATAAATAATATTTTCTATTTTATTAGAATAATAGTAATTTTTGTTTGCTGAAAAAATAACAATAACAATACATAAAATTTAAAGACGGGAAGGTTAATATTAGAGATTAAAAAAAAAATTACTTACTTCCTCCCCTACCAGTTATTTTTCACTTATAAATACGGAATTTATTTAACCAATTTCATTATTATACATTTTTTCTTTACCCAGATGGATAAACAACATCTTTTAATTTTAAGAGCTGATTCAGTTTGAAACTTATAAAAATGAGAAATATATTACAATACATGACAGCCATTAGGAAACACAAAATAGTGGATGGATAGAAAACAATGGAAAATTATTAAACAAACTATATATATATTGTGAAAAGAAAAATGATAATTTTTTCATTCAAATGCAGGACATGCTAATAAACATTTCCTAAGAATATTATTGAAACGTAGTACTTTGAAATACGGTTTAAATAGTTGAGAGAAATAAGTTTATTGTTTTATTGTTAGTAAACATTTCTTAAAGATAACTCACCTAATATTTAAAAAGTACTTTGATTGTTTATAAGATAATCAGAATCTATAAATTTAATAGCTGTATAATTTTTTTTTTTTT
>JAAAKQ030517470.1:0-19231 GCA_010016005.3 Zanna intricata | reverse complement strand
AAATTGTACATATTTTGCCAATAAAAAATTTTCTGAGGTCAGTCCGGTTACTTATTATACAAACCCTGTATATATATATATATATATATATATAATAAACAACGTTTAAATTTTTTTAAATTTATTATTGATTTTGTTTATCATTTGATAGATTTATTTTAGCTTATTATTTTTACTTTCAGTGATTGCAGAGTGAAAGAACCTTCACAACTCGCTAAAGATTTGGAAGCGGCTAAAAAATTATGGAAAGTGAGTGAAGAACTTGTTGGATTAGAGAATTTTGAAATTAAATAAGCATTTTGTGATTGATATTTATTTGAGGATTAATTGAAGTTGTAAAGTTCACCACAATTTATTTTTTGCAGTGACTACAATATCATCTGATATTCATTTTATTATTACTACTATTGTTATTGTTATGATGAAGTGTAATGCACAACTAAGAATACTTAAGTAACAGTGTGCCTTTGTAATTAACATATTATATTAAAGCCGTTTTGTTTATTATTAAGAAAAAAGTGTTTATTTTGTATATTTTTATTGATACAATAAATGTTTGATTTTTATAATAATGATTTATATTTTTTTCTTCTTTATCCTGTTTCTAGAATTTCATAATATTAAATGAATCATAATAATTTATTTTCTTGAGTTGTTTTTAGTAGCCTACTTAATATTCTTTGATTGTTTTCTGTAAGCATCAACAGTCAATAGAATGAATTAAATAAAAAATTGGACTGATCCCATTACTATTCATATCCATCATCTTTTACATCAGTAAAATATTGAAACATTGTTAAGGATGGCTGAAGGTTCATAGTATTATTTTTATGTTCTGTTATGAGACTTAATAAATTAGCTGAGAAACTATAACAAGGTTAGCTATAAAAAATATTAGTTTTAAGTATATTATAAATCTATTAATGTACATCAAATATGTTGTCATTAGTGACAGCTTAAATTTGTGAAGTTTTAATTCTATAGATAAAAATATTTTAAATGCTGTATTTTTTGTCAATGAGAATGATTAAGCCTAACTCCAAACATTATTACTGGTAGAGAAATTTTATGTTGTTCTTATATTATAGTTTGTACTGCAAAATATGTGATCAGTAACACTTCACATCGATTGTGTTATGTCTAAAGAGAAATGTAGCAGGTAATGATATATTTCTGTTTCATTTCTAACAAGTATATTCTACAAAAATACAAAAAACTAAGAAGGGAGGTAAGATTATTTTTGTTTTTTATTTTATCCTTACAAAGTAATATTTTTGTTCATGATACTATTAAATGTTTTAATTCATTAATTTTAGAAATACATGTAGTTTGAGATATGTCTATATATATATATATATATATTTTTTTTTTTTTTTTTTTTTTTTTTAATAATATAATTAATATTTATATAATTTTTATTTAAATAATTTGAGATATAATTTTTTAAATAATAAAATCAGAAAAATATTATATTTGGTGATTGATTTGTTTTCAGATCATTTTCAGAGATTTAATTTACTCATTTTGAAGTAAGCCAGTATTTATAAGAAAGTAAATTACTTTTAAAATTGCACTGTTTTTTTTTTTTTTTTTCAGTAATATATTTTGACATATAACAAATGAATATAATAATTTTGCATTCAAGCAATTCATATAACCACATATTTTAAGTCTATGTAATTCTATAATTTAAATGTTTTAAATGAATTTTTGTTTTTATTAAATTACTAGTACTATTTTCATTAAATCTATTTAGTGGAAAATAACAGTGTTACAAAAAAATAATGCAGCAAATGGTTAAAGATTGTAGAAATTATTCAAAAAGAGTGACAGGACCTCCCAAATTCATAGAGTTGTTATGTTTGAAAACATAATGAGAATTGTAATAATAACATTTTCTAATAAACATTTCATAATTGGTTTATGAAACCTTGTGTTAAAAAAAGTGCAACATAATATATTTTTAAGTTTGCAGTAGACAATTGGAAAACATTATTTACCTAGTCTGTAGAGACTGAAAGTAACACAAATTTATGTTATCTTAGAAGACTAAACTATAACCTAAATACCAGTACTCCAAAACTCATCAATGGAATATAATATCTTTTAGTTTATTTTAAAATATAAAAAATTAGATTATGAAAAAAATTTTGTATTTCAATTTTGAACATTTCTGATGACAGTAATAGGCCATTCAGGTATTAAAAGTGAAAATCTGAATGGTAAATAAAATCCTTATCATATCATTATGCAATTGAACCTGTTTTGTATTTTTCAGACGTATACAAATTAATTATTCTACTCTTATATTGAAAGTTAATATATTTAAGTAAATATTCTTAATTTTAAACTCAAAGAGCATAACGTTCATTTGGCATGAAGCAGATGATAATCGTATTAGTAATAAAATAGGTCCTATTACTTTATTATTCTGTACTTACAAACATGCAAAGTAGTATTTATTCAGTTAATTGCCTCCGCCCACCGAGCTGGTCTAGTAGTTAACACGACATCGCAAATCAGCTGATTTCAGAGTCAAGAATTCTAGGTTCAAATCCTAGTAAAGATAAACGTTTTTATACGAATTTGATTACTCGATCGTGGATACCAGTGTTCTTTGGTGGTTCAGTTTCAATTAAACACACTTCTCAGGAGTGGTCGACCTGAGATTATACAGGACTACACTTCATTCACATTCATACACATCATCCTCATTCATCCTCTGATTCATACCTTACGGTAGTTCTGGAAGCTAAACAGATAAAGAGAGTTAATTGCCTCATCAAACAAAAACAATTGTTACTTTGTATTAAAATTTTTTTTTATTTGCATAATTATTCTCATATAATTGTTATTTTTACCACAGAAAATTTAAAATTACCAATTTCTTGTTTATTTTAAATATACAAAGATTTTATCCTTAAGCTCAACAGATTATTAAATCAATATATTATTTCATTCATAAACATTTCTGAAAATTTTCCTATTGCTATTACTGATAATGTTACTGAAAATAAATCATTTAATATTTGTAAAAAAAAAAAAAAATTGAAAAATAAATAATTTTATTTCTTTAATGATATTTTCATTTTCTCCTGAAAAAACATAGTTTTTGATTTGTGATGCTATTAGCAAATTATTAATTTACTAGCAATATTTTTTTTTTTTATATTTTTTAGCACTATCAAAGCTACCAATTTGTATGGTGCCTTTCTGTATTGTACATAAGTGAATTGAATTAATTTATTTTCCTGACTTATCTGTTTATTCTTAAAAAAGAAAATGATTGGAAATAAATAAATTTTCCAACTTTTAAATAAATATTGTTTGAAATCTTAATGGAGGATTTTGACTCTTATCTGAATGATTTTTTTTTTATTTTGACTATGAACAATACTTTAATACTTTTCTTTGAAGTTGCTACCCCTTTTTTTTTTCATAATAGTTGACCATGAAAATTATTTTAAAAACAAACTTTTTAGATAACAAAACCAAATTCTAAATTCTGTAAATAACATACATTCAAAACTCATGTCATAATATATTTAGTAAATGGTGTTTTTGTCATTCTGATTTAATCTAATGTTATTGATGGTTGTTTTCTGCTTTGAATGAACATGTATTTGGAATCTGGTCACAAAGTGCTTTGGATTTCAAATGTGTCTGATTGTCTTTTATATTGTTGTGTATTTAAAACCCATGATGTTTAAGTTCGTCAAGATGTGGTCCGTTCTGTATGTAGATTATCAAAGTTGTTCTTTGTGTCGTTCGTATTTGCAACTTGCTTTCATAAGATGGTCAGTACATGTCAATTAAACACTGCTATGAAAAATTTTTTAACATTGTATCTCTGTACAAACCTTGTGCCCTGTTTGAGTAGTTTTTTTTTTTTTGTTTTTGTTTAATCTCTGGAATCACAATTAAGTATATCTTCAGAGAGATGAAATGAATAAATTGTAGCATGTGTGAAAAATTCCATGCCTGACCGGGATTCAAACCCGGGACCTCCAGATGAAAGGCTGAGACGCTACCGCTCCACCATGGAGGCCGTCATATTTGAGCAGTTTAGAAATTTTAATTAGATTTTTTTAATTTATAAGCTATGAGAGCATATTTTCTGTTTGATTTATTAATTTTAATTTATTCTGTATAACAATACATCTGATTTTTTATACTGGTATTCTATAGTGTTGTTTTAAGTGTTCCTTAGATGACATGAATGTTTTGAAAAATTTATGGATCATATTTATTAAAATCTAAGTGTTTGTTGAGGTATGTATTACTTTGAAGTATTATGAATTTTGGTTGTCATTATTAGTTTTTGAAACTGCATGTAGCGTTCAAAATGTTTCTGAAATCATTGGTTTCTGTTTACAATACCATTGATAACTGAGAAATTATCATTTTGTAAGTTGTTAGAATTGATGTCATATGTGGTTTTCATTATATTCTTGTTTCAAAAGCAACAAAAGCTATGTTTGTCCACTGTGCATTTGATATTGTCACTCTTTCCAAATTAACTGATTAAAAAAGGGTGTGTTAATATATTTGTTGAATAAACTCAACAATATCAATTTTATTATTTAATCATGTATTAAAAGGTTTTCAAACCGCTTAAGAGGAAATCATCAACTGTAGTACCATCTGTTAATCTTCAAATGAAGAATGTTCATGATGGCTCTAAAAAGAACCTCTGGAAATGTACTCTCAAAATGAGCCATTTAATAAATTAAAATGAGATAATTTATAATATTAAATTTTACTGTTCAAATTTAAGTAATAGTATTTAATTTAAAAAAAAATAGAAATGGATAGATTTATGTAACGAGCCATACAATTGCTAACAAAAATAGGAATGTTATTGCAAATTAAATCAGCTACTACAATTCTAATTGAATTCAACACCTATTCAACTCATTTGATTAAAAAAATACAGTGGATTTTTTTGTCTTTGAAAAAAAGATTATTATTGTTTTGTTTAAACTGGGTTTTTCATTTACCTTTTTAATTGCACATTTAAGTTCCTAGTTATGAGAAACAAAATTTAAAAAAAAAACAACAGTTTATTTTGCTAATGAAAACGAGCTTCCAGAAGATTTTTTTCATAAATATTTTTTTATACAAAGGACTCTTTCAGCAGTAAAGTCAATAGCTGTAGTGAGGATATATAAAATACTGTCTTTGAAAAGATATTCCAAAAGCCAATTTTCATGTACTTTAAAAGATAAAAATATTCTACATTCGGTTTTGCTAATTCCAACATTCATTTACTACAAAATTTAAAAACAACAAATTGCTTAACTTCCTTAACATTAGTAAATGACAAATAATTTTACCATATAAAAGATAAACAAGCAGCAAATTTTCAATATATATATAAACACCCATTAAAAATCAAATCAACCAATGTAGTGTAAACACGCAACTTTTTAAAATATGAGTATACTGCATCATCTGATACACACATCTTTGAGAACTTAAACTGCAATGATTTCTATTTAATAAAATAGTTTTCATATTTAAATAGTTGTTTATCCACTTTCATAGATGATACATTACATAAAATATAGAGCAAAGTATACTTTGTGGCAAAAAATATATCCATAACATATCAGATATCTATAAAATATTGTAAATGTTATCAAGAAGGACTAGCTGTGTCATTTCAGAATGGGAAACAAAATAAAAGATATAAGAGAATGTTCACATGGATATACACAAGCTAGGAACCTACAAAAGCTTATAAATACTACATTGAGAAGTCCTGGATACATACTCACTACATGTAAAGAACTCATACAAGTACTGTATATAACAAAATCAATCTTTGCAAGAATCTCATAGAAAGAGATCACACATAAAAAAAAAGTTCAAAGAACAGTTGAAAATAATGCACACTGGAAATGTAATGGAGGAACAAAAAATGAAATGTGCTGCCATCTTGAAGTTTTGTTCCTCTACTACTAACATTCCAAACTCATTAACTCATGAGCTCTCATTTTATTTCACTCCCCACTGTTATAAAATCTAGTACACCTGCTGCAGCAATAGGTCTAAAACAATGTGCCTTGGATGAATTTTTAACAGCTGTAAAGTAGTCACATTTATCATTGTCTAAAAGTCATTTTTGTTGATGAAACTGTTGATCAAAGAACTATGAGTAGGTGGGCAATAAAATTTTTTACATCAGAAATTGGTAAAGCAAATATTGAGAATGAACCTCATAGTGGTTGACCAGTTTCTGTAAATAATGAGAAGCACCAAAAATAGTTGGATGAACTGATGTAAGCTGAGTTGACTGTAAGTAATGTGTGATGCATAGAGACATTAAAACACCTAAGGAGACCTATATATCACATTTGACAATTTGTGGAGTTGATAATTCTCCAAAATGATAATGCTCAACCAAAAGTATCACTTGCAACCGGCAAGGCACTTGTGAAGTTGAAATTGAAATTATTCCACAATTCACTAGATTGGCATCCTGTTATTTTCACTTCTTTCTGCAATTAAAGAAGAATATTAAGGGCGTTTTCTTACCATGGATGATGTACTAAAGGATACAATGAGGTTGTGGATTAAGGAAAGACCAGTGGCATTATTCATTGAGGGAATGCAAAACTGTTTCATCATTAGGAGATATTAATAGTTGTAATCGTAACTATGTAGAAAAATAAATGTAAGTTTTGTAGCAAATAAGATGAACTTTTACACCATATTTGTTTCATTTGACTACTTTTTTATTCATGAATTATGAGTGACTATACATTACATTTCATTCCCTCATACAACTGCAATATGGAAAATTTTTTTTCCTTAAACATAAAAAAACAGAATCTAATTACAGTTAAAATATTAAAATGTTTAATTTTACTAAAGCAACACATTATGTGAACAAAAAAATCACATGAAAAAAGTATTATTTAACCATATACCAAGCAGGTTTATTACCAATTTGAAGGTGGATACAATTAAAAAGAATATAATCACTGAAAAATTTTCCAAGTAACTGATCTTCCAAAAGAATAAGTCACATTTAGAAAATAAGTTGATTTTAATTTTTTCCTTTAAACTTTAATCACATTTTGTTATGTTCAACACATTTTTAGTTTTTTATTATTGAATAATTTGATAAAATGAACTTTCAAAAAAAAGGGAATTGTTATTCTAAAGGACTTTTTGAAACTAGTCTGCACCATACTATATAGACATGATGAGGTCAAGAAAGTTATCTAAAATACATATCAAAAAAGTATTAAAATCTACAGAAAACCCATTACAGTGATACTTTTATTTACAACACACACAAATCACCCTTAACAACATAAACAAGTAGTTTTCTTACAGATCTTGGTCAGCCAACAACTACATTTAAAAACTCAATGTAATAAAATATCTGTTCTAAATTAATGGAAATTTTGTCATACAGAGATAAAATATGAGTACAGAAAACAAAATAATATCAAAAACACCATAATGACATTAAAATTTCACTACTGTGTTGAAAATTTGTGTTTTCCCATCTTAATTTATATGAAATAGTGCTGAAGCCCTAACATCAATGAAGCATCATTGTAAGGGCATTATAATGAATAATTGCAATGCTTAAATCTTGAAGGTACCACTGTTCTTTTAAGAGTTTGGCTTCTTGCCATATCTTTCTCCTGAAAATACCATGACAAGTAAAATTTAGAACAAATCTTTATTACAGATAAATCTGTAAATAACTGAAAGTTTAAATGTGAACATGTTTTTAACAATTTTGATCACATAAGTGTAGGATTTGATTCTTTCTGTTTTAATAAGAATGATAATTTTCTTTTAACATCACATAAAATTCATTACCCAATATAATAGGATTTATACTTTCTTTTGCAAAGGTTAACAAGTTACCTTATTTGAATTTGTTCATTGTTTGTTACTCATTTCTACTTCAGAAATGTTACCAACGGTTAAAAGTATAAAACATCGATTAGTTAGTTTTTTCCTCTTTAAGTTATAGTAGTTCGAATTTGGTCATTAATATATTTATTTTATATCATAAAAAAATATATAAAATAATTCGTTTTGTAACTCTGCTTGCTACTTATCCAAGTAATTTCGTTTTAGTATTGCCTAAATAGAACAATTTTCAACTTCTTATTTATTTTTAAAAGAGATGAGTTTTTATAATTGTTAAAATCTTTTACACTAAATAAGTACTATGTATTCATTCTTGATACTATTACAAATTTGGAAGTTAATTAAATTTCTAAAGATTTATTTCTTAAAATTAGCAACATCTAGTGGTTTGGTTAGAAAGATACCGTGCAATAAATTTCCCTATCATATTACAGGGGTTTGGAATGAACTACAAGAGCGCTGCTAACGACAAAAAAGTGAGGTAAATTTCTACTAAACAAAAAGCTTGCTGTAGTGTTTCGACTGCTTTCCCATGCTTCATCTTATAAATCAAGAAAAAAGTAGGCCTAGGAAGAAATCTATGGCCTTGTCAACTAATGTATTGCCTGTATTTTGTAGTTCAATGTTTTAATATGTAAATATACGTAAAATGGAGCGTATCGCCCTTTAGTTAAAGACTGGAGGTAAGTAAATCTGATTTATCTGCATTCATTATTAGTAAGATTGATAGTTTATTTTCTTTTAACCTATAAGTTAACTTTGAGTGTGTAACTTTTGTACTCCTTTTTTTATCATAGATAAGTTATGATATTAATTGTGCCTTTATGTAACCGAAATAATGTGTGTACAGTTTTGTATGCAATAATTTGTAATTTATTGACGTTCCGTGGTTTATGATTGCGATAAAATTTCAGTTTGTAATTACTTGGGTGCTATTTATTACTATATTATTATTATAGTAGGCACATTTTATTACAGCAGTGTTAGCGCGTTAAATTAATGTGATAATAATTGTATAAAAATGCAACATAAAAAATTAGTTTAAAAACCAATTTTTAAGTGAAGGATTGAAGTAAAATTTCGTAGATTTATTTTAATAAAAAAAGTATTTTATTTTATTTGAGTTGTTATAGATCTACTAGAATTTAATTTGTGTTATTTTCATGTATTAGTTTATTATAATATTGATTTCCTTTTAGGTTGTAACATGTGTAAAAATAAATCTGTTTTCTAATTTAAGTTTTGGTAAATAGTAGGAAAAGAATGTTTTACGTTTTTCTATCTAAATTAATTTAATATATCTCTTTTGGCTTGTTCCATACAGAAAATATATTATTTAATATTTTATTTTTTGAGTTTTCAGTATACCAGCTTCTCATATTAGTTTATTTACGTTCAAAAATGAACAGAATATGTATTCAGTTTAATATTTATAGGTGAACACAATGAATGCACTTACCAGAAGTATTTTGTGCATTTTATAGAATGGTACATTTGTTTCTGTAAGAGATTAGACAATTTTCACATACAAAATTTAAAAAAAAATGATATATTACTAATTATAACATTTCTTGGAAATTTTTGTTCTAAAGTACCTTTAGGAGCTGATTATTTCAACATAGCTAGGCTTGCATCTATTGAATAGGTTTTGCCAATGTGCAGAAAAATAATGTACTCAATCTATTTTTACTTTTGTTAATACAGTGTTTATTATGTCAAACTTTGTATGTAAAAATTTTATTTTGTAAATTTTATATTGTTCAAATGTGTTAAGATATTGGTTTTTGAGGGGCTGGGTGTAAAATTTTCTTACAGTAGATAATACCTGTATGTGTGACATCTTTTTGTGATGCTATTTACAAAAGTTGTAATTATGTTTAGTGTTTGAATGTGTTCTCTGTATTGTGGTTAATGAATCAAATATTTCATGTAACTCCATTACCATTAGTGCCATTGGTATCTCAAACTAAAGAATGATATCTAACTATGAAATATGAAAGGTTCTCTGGGAGAATAATTTTCATTAAATATGGGACAGAATAGTATATAATAATTTTAGTTTTATCAAATAGTTTCATACTGTTCTACAAGTTTTCATCTTTTTAAGGTGATATGATTTCATTTACTTATGAATATGTATTTTATATATACACCAGTTAGAATTGCTTTTATTAAATAAATCGCCTAATGATTTTAAAGCTAAAATATTTTATTAAAATTGCAAACAGCCTTTCAATATAAAATACAAATAAAGAAATATGCTAGATGATTATTGAAATAAATCTAATAAAATATGCTAATAAAATTTATTTACAAAAATTTGACAAAATTTAAAACTGGTTAGCCATTTCAATTGTGCATAGTTTTTCAGTGCTTTTTTCTGTATAAGCTTTTACTAATTTAGTTTTCTGTGGTTATTTATAATTTATTGTATAGATTAATAATATTTTTTTTATTATAAGTCTACGTATTTTTTATTATAGTATGCCTGGTAGTAATTACAATGGCAACTCCAGCAGAAATAGAGGACTTTCTACAAGGGCCACTTGTTACATGGGTAAGTTCAGTATTGGAATTTAATAAAATAACTAAAATTATTGCATTACCTTTTTTTTTTGTTTTCATTACTTATTAAATACTAAGTTTTAGGAAAGCATTCGTTTTCATTTGACACTGGCTTAGTTTGAATAGTTTCAAAACGAAGAAGGTTTATACAGTACATTTCATAAGTTTAAGGACATCCTAGAAAAATGTGAGGATAAGGACATCCTTTCTTCTCATAAACATGCAGGGTCGTGTTTATGTGAGTAGTTTGCCCCTTAAATTATTGAATACATACAAATTATTTATATTATGGGAAAGAGCTTTAAAATATACACCTTTTGGTGATTACCACAAACTTCTAAATTAGATAGTTCAAATTTTACTTTGTAATTTTTGTTTTATAAATAAGCCAAAATTAGCCTGTTTTTTTTTTATATAAATAGATAATTATTTATTGAAAAATATGTAATTTAGGCTAATAAGTGTGACATCAGTTTAAAGCTGTTTTCTGTGTAGTGTTTTTTATTGAGTAATTAGAAAAAAAACTATTTTTTGAGTTGTAAGAATGTAAGTGATTTTTAATTTTTTATCAACTTTAGTTGACAAATTTCTGTAACAGGATATTTTTTAAAAATGCACCAATTGTTTTAAAGTGTCAGACATAATACCATCAAAACTATAATGAAATAGCATGATTTTCTTTGAGGTTAGTGTAGTGATTATTTATTTCATTAATAATGGGAAAGAGAAGTGTTCATGTGTAATAGGTATGAGAATTGTTCATTAAATGGTAATTGATCAGTCTCTGGAAAACAATTAAAATGTAGATAAATTGCAGAACAATTAAAAATATCAAAAACATGTGGTCAGCAAGTTGTTAAAAAAGTATCATTAACAAGAAACTCTTGTTGATCTTCCTTCATCTGGTCGACCAAGAAAAACTTCAGCTGTTATAAAGATATCACAACTAAATCGACCTGCAAGTTTGCCTGATATAGCAACAAAAGTAGCAGAACATTTTTGTGTTCAGATTAGTACTGTCACACATTCCAGATGTTTAAAAGAAGCTGGAATAGAATCACATTTATCATTACCAAAGTCTCTTTTAAGCACTGTTTATAAATCTAGATGTCATCAGTTTTGTATATTTTGGTTGAAAGAAGCTTGATGAAGGGTTTTATTTTCCCATGAAAGCTGATTCCAGCAGTATTCAAACTGAAAAATTAGGTTCAGGTGAACAAAAATTTTTGAAAAGTTTCTACTAGTCTATATCTGGTAGTCTGGTAGACTAGACTGTATTCTACAGTCTACTGTGCAACAAGGTGGAGATGCTGTCATGGTATGGGGTTGCATAATGTCAGAAGGTCCTGAACACATTACAATCATGGATGGGACAATAAACAGTGTAAAATACATTAAAAAAATGAAAGAAGTAATGCTTCCTAGTATTCATAATAATCTGTTAGGTGAGAATTTCAACTTCCAGTAGGACAATGTGCCTTGCCATAAATCATTAGCTACCAAGACATGGTTTGATGCAAAAGATATGGAAGTTTTGGATTGGTCAGTTCACAGTCCTGTTGAAAATCCAGTTGAAAATTTATGGAATTGGATGGCTCCGCAGCTGGCTGAATTTGACTTCAAGTTTGTGGCAACAGGTAAAGAAAGATCAGTGCTTGAAATTGATTGACTCGATGCCTGAAAAAATAGCCTAAAATCATGTGTAGGTCATACACAAAAATAAATGTTTCAGAAATAATGTAGCATTAACTCTGTAATTTTTTATTGATTTTTTTTTTTTTTTCTTTTACTTAATGTGAAATAAAGTTTTTGCCAAGAAATACCGATTTTTCATTTATTTTAAACTTGTGAAAGTTACTGGCAGATATATATATATATATATATATATATTATGATTTATTTGCTTTTCTTATTATAATCTTCTATTATAACTTCCGTGGCAGAGTGGTAGTGTTGTTCCCTTTTGTCAGAAGGTTCTGAATTCAAACCACAGATAATTTTGGAATTTTTTCACACATTAGAAAGATTTACTTACAGAAAAGGAATGGAGTAACTGTGATTGGGTGTAAAGGAATAAGTAAATGATAACCAACTACTGGGAAAAATTATAATTTCTGAATATATGTTTTTGCTGCAAATTTTTTGTTTCGTAATTAGATAAGTTTATTAGCCAAATTCAGGCATTGGGAAGAATGTTTCATATTCATACTATTCAAATAAAAATCATTCCTATATAAGAAATAAACTATTGGTTAATTTTGATGTAATGTGGTTAAAAATACAGATTAGTTTTGTACAAAAAAGGAATCATTCCATCCAAACTGTAAAAAGTAATTGATTGTGAAGGGTGTCTTCAACTGTGTAAACCTCTTGTGTGTTGCAATTTCTTATAATTCTTATTTTTAGAGTCATGAATGTTGCATTTATATATTTATTTTGTTTTTCATTAGATTATGCTTTCTAAGCATTTCATCATGATGTACCCATTATTATTTATTATTAGTTTTAATTTTCATGATAGTTGCAAAATTATTGATTTATTTGTATGAGTAATTGTAAATAACTGCAAACAAATTAATAATCGCATATCGCTAACTTGAAAATTAATAATTTCCCTTAGCTAACTTAGATATCTTAATGTTTTTACATGTTCTATTTATTGAATGATAATTATTTGCCCTTTTTTTTTTTTTTTGTAATGTTGAAATAATTCATTAATTCACCAGAGAAGTTTTTGAAGCTTGTATGTGGGAATGTGGAAATGGAATTTTGTAGCTTTTGAAAAATGCCATGTCTAACCAGGATTTGGAAACAGGACCCCCATATGAAAGTCTGAGACTCTACCGCTCCGTCACTGAGATTGACAGTAATCAAAGAAGAAATAATTTTTATTTAACAAATATCATACATCATGTTCAACATTTTTGCAATAAAAATGCACAGTTATATCCTTCATTTTATTTTTTTCCATTGCCAGACAGCTACAGGCTATAAAGAAGGCAAATATTTCTTTTATTTTCTTTAATATCTTTCCTATATTCTCTTATATGTTTATATTAGCCTTTTTCTTTTCTTCTAACCATTTATCCTGTTCAGATGGTCTTTGGGGTTTTTCTTCCTGGAAATCTTTAAATCCTTTAATTTTCTTTTTGAAATTCTTTGTCAAATATTAAGTTTTGTTTAATATCTATTTCTTTTAAATAATTTTCTAGTTTGTCCTCCCCAACCTTTATCTTTTATCAGTTTTCCTATTTTCAAAAAATGTTTATGCATTATTATTTTTTTTTAATTTTAATTAAACTGTTCAAATCTAGGGCAACATTTTAATAAAATTCATCTATAATAATATGCAGATTAAAATTTGCAGATGAAATATTGTATAAACTAACAGAGTACACTAACAGAGAAAATTTTAAATTATTTACCTCTATTTTACATCAGTTAATTTTTTCAAAAAAATTGGTATAATAATATTATATTTTGTGTATATTGTTATATAATAGTAATTTTATATTATAATTCATATATTTATTTATTCACAAAAAAGGAAATATTAGGGATCAAAATAAACATATTATTTTTTCTTATGTCCTTACAAAGAATCATATAACATTTTTTTTAAATTGACTACATTAAAAGTTAGCTAAGTTGTAGAAAATAGCCGGCCTCCATGGTGCGAGTGATAGCGTCTCGGCCTTTCATCCAGAAGTCCCGGGTTTGAATCCTAGTCAGGCATGGCATTTTCACACACACTACACATTATTCATCTTCATCCTCTGATGTAATATCTAACGGTGGTTCCGGAGGTTAAAAAAAAAGTTGTAGAAAATACTTGAGTGCATTAGAGGGGTCTTGTTAATCAGTGGTACTTTTAAAATAATTTTCTTATTATTGTTTTCACAGTAATTATTACCAGGTTCCAATTTTACTGCTTTGCTACTGCTCATCCTTTTTTAATTTTAGCAAAATGCATCTGTAACTTAGTTTGTGAATTTTTTATATATCATCCTATAATTAATGTTTTCAAAAGGACTTTATGTTAATAGAGGATCTTTAAAGGATCTTTAGTTAATAGATTATGTTTAAAAAATTAAAATTGAAATTTTCTCAGTGTTTCCGGTTTATTTTTTTCTTATTGCAGTATATATTGTTTTACGTTTTTCCTATTCTTTTGAAATATCATGCTATTTTTTTTTTGGAATTATTTTTGTTTTTGAAAATTTATGATTTGTTTAACATTCTTATAATTTATTTTGTTGTTGTGTTTCTTTCAGATTATATTGGTGAATCAAATATTAATAATTTTTATTATGAGTTTCCTCTCTTAAACTATTGAATTAACAAAATACAATTTACCACATATCTCTTTCTTAAAAGAAAATTATATTTGGGTGAGCTAATCAATTGGTAGATTAGGTTAGTTTGCCCCCCACCCACACCCCAATGCAGTCTGGTATAGTGACTTAACATGTTAAATCAGTTGATTTCGAAGTTAAGAATTCTAAGTTTCAAATCATAGTAAAGGTTTAGTAAACCTTTATCCTAGTAAAATAACTACTTTTATACAGATTTGAATACTAGATCATTGATACCGGTTTCCCTTTGTGGTTGGGTTTCAATTTACCACTAACATTTCTCAGAACTGGTCAACCTGATATTGTACAAGACTACTCTTCATTCACATTTATACACATCATCCTGATTCATCCTCTGAAGTAATACCTTACAGTAGTTCTGGAGGCTAAACAGAAAAAAGAGAGGTTAGGTTAATTTACCCACCAAGTTGGTCTAGTGGTTTTTTTTTGGGGGAGAGGTGAAAAACGCTAAAGCTGTTTATCGCCTGACGGTGGTCTAGTGATGAACAAATCATCACAAATCAACTGATTTAAAAGTCGAGAGTTTAAATCCTAGTTAAGATTCCTAGGTTAGTATTCAAATTTGTACCTTTGTACAGATTTGAATTCTAGATTGTTCTTTGGTGGTTGGGTTTCAGTTAACCAAACATGAACTTGAGACTGTGCAAGACTACACTTCATTCACATTCATACATATCATCTTCATTCATCCTGTGAAGTAATATTTTGTGGTGGTTCCACCGGTTTTCACAAGGAGTAGGAGGCTTGGCTTTAGCTTACAGGTAGTTCAGGCACTGTAGTATTTGTTATAAAAGAAAACGTTTGTGTTTATAAGAGTTGTATTGAGACACTTAATTGAGAATTTTGGATTTTATATATTATACTTTTTTCTTTTTTGTGTTATTGTTGCTAGTTGCAGTTTATTTAATAACAGAACAAAAAATTGCAGATTATATATTTAAAGAGTACACTTTTTTATGCATTTTCATAGCAGTGTGATTTTAGTGCATTATTAAAATATATTGTTAAGAAATTAGTGTCATTAAAATTAGTACATTTTAGGATTTTCTTTTCTTTGTTTTTTTTTTTTTTTTTTTTTGAGTTTTATGGACATCAACTACTGTAGTCATTAGCCATTAGCTTGTAGCTTGATAGAAATTTGTAGTGTGTGAAAAAAAATTTTTAGTGTGTGCTTTGCCTGATAGGAATTCAAACTTGAGACCTCTGAGTGAAAGGCCGAGATGCTACCACTCTGCTACAGAGATCAGCATTTAAGAATTTTAATTGTTTGAATATTTATTTAAAATATTTTAAGAATATTGTTTGTTTATTTCTTGAGCGTTTCAATTTATTTAAAAAAAAAATATTTAGGAATTAAACTAAATTGCCATATGAAAAACATTTTTTTTTCTGATGGTGCTGTTTCAGTATTCTTTAATTTTTTTTTCTAAAGATTAGATAAAAAATAATGTTCAATATATTTTTAAGAAAAATTGTATTGTTATTTAAATAAATAAAAAGATTGTTATAATAATATAATCGATTGGTATGCTGAACATAAAGAAAACTGTTTCAGCTCTCTGTAAAAGTATGTTTAAAAATATCACTATGCTAGGTTTATAAATAATTTATAACTTAAATTTACATTAGGGTGGAAAAAGTACTCTGCAGGAAAGATAAAATTGTATTAAAGCCTTTTGGAATTTCAACTACCTGTTAATAAGGAGTACAATCACTTAACATAAAAATACAACACAGTACAGCCATTGTATTTTTTATTTTACAATCTTTTCACTGTTTATGTTTGTGTAGTAATTGTATTCTTTTAAAAGACAGCTGGAATTACCAATAATTTTAATAGGAATTTTGTTCTTCACAATTTTTTCCATTAAGTTGTTGAAATTATGAGTTCATTTGTACACCACAGATATGTTTTTAAAATAGATTTTTCAGTGTATTTTTTTTAAAAGTATAATGGTATTTTTTTAAAAATAGATCTTCTATAAACAAGCTTTTTGTGATGCATACTATAATAGGAATTTTTGTAAAACCCCTGGGTAGTGACTTAGTGACAAACAAATGAATTTAGTTCATTTAATTCAGTACTGTACTGAATTAAATTATAATTAAAAAAAAAAGTACACAATATTTCTATCTAATTAAATATTAATCTAATGTTAAATATCTAACTAATTAATGTTTCATTAACTAATTAAATATCTAATTAAATAATGTTAACCATTAAAATAAAATGGTAAATTAAGTTTTCTTTATTTTCTACTGTAGTTAATATGTGAGGGCTTTCAAATGTACTCTCATTTCAGCTGTTTTTATTTAAGATGCTCTTTAAAAAAAATATGTGTACTATTTTGAATAAGTGTAATGTGAAATAATTAATGATTGTATTTAGTTGTATTAATTTGAAAAGGATTATGTTAAAAGATTAAAATTAGTAGTAAAACAGACTTTATTCGATTAATAAAACACTTCTAAAAGAAAGCACATAAGTGAGTTAAGCAATCAAAACACACTTAACATTCCGTTTTGATGATTGGTATTATTATTATTATTATTAATAGTAGTTGAATTAAATTAATCATATTAATTGAATGAAGTTTTATTGAAATTTATGGCTAAATTGTTTGTTATTTATTATTATTACTTTACAGCTTTGTTCGTGCCTTGATAGTCCAGATGGAATTACTGACTATGATGACTTGGCTGATGGTGTTATGATATACAGCGTACTTTTATTAATGTAAGTGTTTTTATTTATATTGGTTTTTAGGAAATCTTCCTTTGAATTATTAGATTCATTCCTTGGGCTATATATAATTTGTTTTATTTTTTAACAACGCAACACTTAATTTTTTAATAGTCTACTTCGTAGCCTGATGTAAAATAGAAATGTGAATAGGTTTATGTTAATAAAAGCATGAAATAGATAACAGATATGAAATAAACTTGTCTTTTTATTTCATGTTATTCAGATACAGTCCATTTTTAATTGTTAAAAATATCTAGGTTGTGTTTGTATATTGTTTTTATAATAGTCAGCAAATGCTGATGTGTTTAAGTGCTTGTTTTGTATTTATTGTAATTTGAAGATGTGCCCTGTTTTCTAATTGTAGAATGTTATGGTAGGCTAGTATACAAATTTATGTGATGTGTGTTCTTTTCAAGTTTTTTTTTTCTGTTAGTCCTTCATATTTATATAACTTTAAATAATGTTTGAACTGTTTTTTCTTCATAATTTTATATTTTATTATTAATTACCAATTATTGTGATATAATTATTGAACTATTGGGACATGTGATTATAAACATTTTTTTTTCTCTTGGTAACATTCAGTATTGTTAGATTTTTTTCTATTTGACTATAACAGGTAAACAGTGTGCCATTAAAGCATTCTAATAAATGTTGTCTAATTTGTCTGTTATTAGCTTTAAGTTAATGTGTTTATGAAGTTTAATGTGTAATATATTTTGTCATCAAATAAGTTAAGTTCACATTGGCTGCTATGAAATGCTGGGTAATAAGTATTGGTAAGTATGGTTTTGCTGTAACAACAGTGTTAATATTTTATTTTATGGTTGTATATTATGTATTGTGAAATAGGAGGAAATATTTTTATGTAATGAATACAGTGGAAGAATAGTTGATAAATAGGAAATGCGCTTTGTAAAACTTGTTATGCTGTACTTTGTTTTGTACAGTGATCCAGAGCCTTTGCATCATGGAGTCGTTCCTAGCTTGGGTAACCCAGCTGTACGTGTACGTAATATGGATTGCATTATTAAAAACATCAAAACGTTGTATGAGGTTAGTAAATAGTATTAAGTAATTTAAATAGTTCTAGCTTTAAATTTCACATTTTTTATATTTCTTCTTTTATTACTCTAAATGATTACTATTTTGTTACTAAGAATGGTTTGTTATTGGTCATAAATCTTATTTTTTTTATAATTGTTGAACTAAGCTTGTTTAAAGCTTAAGAAATAAAATTCTCAAAGTAACTTGAGTGTTTTAGATATTGTGACTTATTTCTCCAATTCTTCATCATTAGGTGATTTAAGAAAAAGTAATGTGATACCCTAAATAAACCAAAAATTCCCCATTTGGTAAAAATCAAATGCATCTCCACTACGTAGAAAGAAAGATGTAGTTATGAAAATTAGTATTTTTAATTTTTACAAATCTATAGAATTTTTAAAAATAATGTTTAGATGATAATTAGTATTAATTATGATTGATGATTAATTAGTATTATGTGTAACCTGGAAAAATACAACTCATTTGTTTTTAAAAGTGTTAACATTAAAATTATCTGCACATTTTTTTTTTGTCTTCAGTCATTTGACTGGTTTGATGCAGCTCTCCAAGATTCCCTATCCAGTGCCAGTCGTTT
>JAAAKQ030517459.1:5621-19232 GCA_010016005.3 Zanna intricata | reverse complement strand
TGGCTGATGACTGAGATATGTAATCAGTACGAAGGTCAATAAGACGACTCCCGGTAAAGTCCGTCAGGGCTAGGAACGGGTGGGGTAGTGTGGCGACCAGAATCGTCACTTGGTGGGTGTCTTCCCCTACGGGGGTTGGGATGTTGACAGTAGTACTGTGAATAGTTGGGCGTTGAAATTTTGTGAATGTAAAGCTGGTAAAGCGACAATTAGGGGCGCACCTCGCAGCGGACGACCGGTTTCTGTGGCTGACAAGAAATATCGAAAGGAGATGGATGATTTTCTACAAAGTGACTGGCGAATCACCCAGCAATGCATCGATATTCAGTTAGGAATATTTAAACAAGTACGTCATATTATCGAGCAATTCGATTACTGTAAAATCTCTACTAGATGGGTACCGCGCAAATTCTCTGATGGCTCTCCGCTAGCTGAAGTTTAAACCTATTCCGCATCCATCATACTCGTCGGATTTGGCTCCGTAAAACTTACACTTTTCCCTCATTTGAAGAAGGATCTCAAAGGTAATCATTACACCACTGACGATGAGATGAAGTAAGCTGTGGCCACTTGGATCTGAGTAAGACCGCCAGAAGTTTTCAGTGACGGAATGAAAAAACTTGTCATATGTTGGGAAAAGTGTGTCGGTATAATCGGTGATTATATTGAGAAATAAATACTGCATTTTGTAGCTAACATATTATACTTTTATTCATTTTTTATTTCATTCCAATATCGATTTTCATTCCCATGCTACGCATATATGTGCAAAATCTTACAGTCGAGTCTCGTATATATATAAATAAACAATGGAATGGATAATAATCGTATCCGTGAGAAGTCCATTTAAATAAATTAATAAAATTTACAATGGTAATTCATTCATTCAATATCAAAGCAAATTTTAAAACACAAATATTTTTGATAAAAATTAATCGATTCTGAAAATACTATCGATTATCGAATTACAGTTGTATATATGATTCTTTTTGCCTTTTATTTACAAGTAAAAATATATTTATATAGATATCTATATAGCCTACGATACTCCCAGTAATATAAGGATTTAACATTGCATCATACATCTAAATCAGTTCAGACGTTGAGCTACTTCATTGAAACAGAAATATGTACATATATACATCCTACTAAATACATTACATTCCTTTCTGGGTAGTTAAAAGATAATGTTTTTAACATGATATCATTACATTAACAATGTATAAAACTTCCTTTTTTTTTTAAAAAAAAAAAAGAAACAAGTTATGATTAAACAGTACCTCAATTAAAACTAATAAATAAATTTATTTTTAATCGATATATATATATATATTATCGATAATCGTTTATTAAAAAAAAGTAAATTTAAAAAATGGTTTTAAATTTATATAACTCCACAGCGCTTATTAGCAATGATCAAAATTAAAAAAAAAAAGGATGAATGAAAAACAAATTAAAGCTAAACTAAGCGAAAAAGCATAAATGATTAAATAATAATAATAGTGAATATTAGAATGTAATACAAAGATATTAGATGCTTAAATTCAATGAAAATGAATAGATAGAAAGAAAGATTATATACATCAGTCTTATCAATACAATAACAATTTATAGTATAGTAGTAAAATTATAAATAAAAGTAATACTTTGGTGCAGATTCTAAACTGAAGCTGATTTGAGATGACTGGAAGAGTACATATTAGGCTGAAATTAGCAAAAAAATGTAATAAATAAATATTAAAGAATATAATGCATTAATTTAAAAATACACAATTGCAATAGTCTTTTAAAGTTATTTTTAAATTATTAAAAGAATAAATAGATAGAAAATAATAAAATTAAAAAAAAAATATATATTACAAGAATTTTGATAACGAAATTACAAATGCTTATTAAAAAAAAAAAATATATATATATATATATATAAAAAAGTATTTAGAATATATGTATATAGTAAGGTTTATGTACAAAAGATTAGAAGAAGAAAAAAAATAGTACAATATATCTTTTAAAGATCTGATACAATATGAAAAATAAATTAACTTTGTATCAGTAATTGATACATAAATAAAATAATAAATAAAAATAACTTGTGATCACATAGTTGTTAGATAATTTTCATTTGTAAAATTGTACATAAAAATTTTATGTATTTTTAATACTATATTATCCAAATAGTAAGACGATATCTTCATTTTATCACCTTGATGTACTGATCGGTAATGGTAAGTTAATATATATTTTTCAAACTCCGTTTTCGAGTTTTTGAATATCGATTAAATATGTTATTTTTATTCACTGAAAAATTTATATATTATCAAATTTCCACGCAAAACGTATATTTTTTGAATTAATAATACAAAAATTACTATGACCAAAGAGAATCATGGCGTCAACAATTTTAGTTTTACAGTACAATTAATAATCTAGAGTTGTGGGATTGCTGTCATGTTATTAGAATTAAACAATAATGATGTCCGTACTAAATAAATCTTTTATTTTAGAATATAGTTACTTTAATCTTTATTTTTCTATAAAAAAATACAATTTTATAAATAAGTTAGATGTAAGAGGTCTGTTAAAAAAAAACCGAACTTGTTTAATTACTTGTCAACGGAGATATCTAGTGATGTGCGATTGGTAGCTTTATATTCCGTATAACCTCCTTTGTAACCACATGTTCTGGGATTATTGATATCTCGTTTAGTTTTTGTGTTATTGATACTTCAATGCAACATGTTAAAGTTTATTTTTTCTTTTTTTTTTTACCTCCGGAACCACCGTTTAGGTTATATCTTCAGAGGATGAAATGAACTAATTGTAATGTGTGTGAAAAATGCCATGCCTGACCGGGATTCGAACCCGGGACCTCCGGATGAAAAGCCAAGACGCTACCACTCGGCTACGGAGGCCGGCAACATGTTAAAGTGTTAGTAACGATTTTTGTAATGTATTTTTTTCGTGAGCAACAGTACAACGTAAAATTTTGCGTGAAACTTTCACAGAAAGTTTCCAAGTTTTGAAACAAGCTTACGGAAATGGTGCTCTAAGTCTTACACAATTCTGCAAATGATTTTCACGATTTAAAAGTGGTCAATTAAAAATGACCTTCGACCAAGAAGGCCTTAAATTGACTTAAGTTGGTGATAAAAACGTTAAGAAAATCAATGATCCGGTGCGTGCAAATCGCCTATTGACTGTCAGAAAACTTGCGGAAGAGATTAGTATCTCGATAGGATCATGCCATGAAATTTTGGCTGAAAAATTGAACATGCATCGAGTTGCAGCAAAGTTTATTCCTCGTTTGATGACCGAACAGCAGAAAGAACATAGAATGGACAATTGCTGGAAACTCCTTGAACAAGCCGATGATGATGAAACACATTTATACAAACGATCGTAACATTTATACAAAGAGTCGTAAGGTTTTTCAGTCGTTATTACGACTGAAAAAAACAATAACACGAAAACTAAATGAAAGTATCAACAATTCAAGAACATTTGGTTATACAGGAGGTAGGAACAAAATGCTGCCAACTGTATGTCGCTAGATTTCTCCGTTGGCACGTAATTAAAAAAGTACGGTTACTTTTTGAACGTATACCGTACTAATTTCTAAATTTTGTATTATGTTACTTGTTCCTTGGATTTTCATTAAAAAGGTTACGAATTTGGATCATAATGTACATTGAATGTATTATTAACATTGGATGGTTGAATGTCGCTTGGATAGTTGGATCCGCGATTTTCCAAAATTATCTCTATGATAGACGGGTATTTTCAAATAAACGGGTAAGTTAAAAAACAAAATTGCCACATTTGTGATACAGAGAACTCTCGAGTGATTTATGAAAAGCTTTTACAACTTGCTATGTTTGGTATACATTTTGAACAGGTAGATATCATTGATGACTGGGCCGAACTTTTTCGGAAAATGAGCCATTTCAGTGAATTTAAATGCTGAATAAAATTCACAAATTTTAGGTTCAATTTTTTTTTTTTTTTTTTTTTACCTCCGGAACCACCGTTAGGTTATATCTTCAGAGGATGAGATGAGCGAATTGTAGCGTGTGTGAAAAATGCCATGCCTGACCGGGATTGGAACCCGGGACCTCCGGATGAAAGGCCGAGACACTACCACTCGGCTACGGAGGCCGGCAATTCGGTTCAATTGCCCGGTATAAAACTAAAAGACGTTTCGTTTTATGAGATAAGCTCAACCTATCAGCGCCGGAAAACAACTTATTTGTTGCAAAAATAACTTGTGATTTCATATAATACGATTTGTTCTTTTGGAAGTTTGTGAAATTTCATATTTATTTGTCAACAAATCACAAAATAAATTTTTAAGCTCAAGGGGGAGATTTGAAAGGTTACTGACAAAATTGACCGTCAATTATGCGGAAAGGAAATCGATTACTTTATTAAAAGAGAAAGAATCTACCAATAACGTTTCGAGGGATATTGTTTTTTCAAAATTAATCGCACTAAATGCATTTTGTATTGAAAATTAAAATATCTTTCTTTTCCAATAAATATAAGTTTTCTTCACATTTAAATATTGTTTTCTTTATAGAAAAATTTTAATTATAATAAATCAATATACGGTTTATAATAACAATAATGAACATTATAATGAAAACAATTTAAATTTATTTGAAATTATTTAAAATTTAAATTAACAATTTGAAATTTTAATAAAACAATGGATAAATAAATTAAATACAATGGATAAAGTTTAAATTTTAAACTTATAATTGGAATTTTATCAGAGATTTGTTGAGGTTACAGGTATTTAATATAGAGATAAATAAAATTTTATACCACATGCGATATTGAACACTGAATCAAGGGGTCATGTTCGGATACTTGAAAAATCAATTCTATATAATGTATCATTGTTCTGATGTAACTACTTTTAAATATTAAATTTTAATAATAACTACAATAAAATATTAAATAATATCGATTCTAATTTTAATAAACAAGGTCTATATAATCTAAGTTGTAAATATTGTGAGTTGGTATGACCAACCGTAAATTTAACATACGGGCAAAAGAACACAGTAATAGTATTAAATATAAAAAACGTGAAAATTATAATTTTGCCAAATATATCTTAGATAATGGTCATACATACAATCAAAATACTTTTATGAAAATTTTAGATATTTCCTATAATTATTTAATACACATAATTTAGAAAATAATTAATATATATATATATATATATATATTAGTAACCATAAAAATTTAATTAATGAACAAAAATTTTTTAAAGCAGATAAATTATTTAAGTACAAATATAAAGAGATAATAATCATAAACAATTAAATTATCATATTAACACGGTTTACTTATATTATATTTTATCCCACCAGATTTCACTATATTCTTTAGTAAACTGTTGACTATCAGTCATGACTGTACATTTTTTTTAATTTTTAACTTATTGTAATGTATTTTAATCTCCTGATAATCGTTTAAATAAACCGAAAGGTATTGAGATAGTAATACATATTTGTTGGTGGTAAAGAGGATAAAAAAAAATTTTTTAATATTTAATTCATATGCTTATTATAAATTATTTAATAAAAAAAAAAAAAAAAAAAAATTAAATATGGTTGTTTCTAAAATGTAAATTTAATATTATTATATTTTAAACAATATAAAAAACCATATAACCATGTTTATATTATTTACCACAAATAATCTTATAAAGAGAATCTATAACAATAACAAAATAAGAAGAAAAAAAAAATTAAAAAATTTCACTTAAAAAAAAATTAAAACAAAAATTAATTTAAAATACCCACAAACTTTTGTGGTGTAAAAGGATAGCAATTAAAAAAAAAAAGAAGGATAAAATTAATTAGGTTTTAATAAAGAATAAATATATATAAAAAAAATATCACTTTGACAAAGTTATTTAAAAAAAAAAATAATAATTCTCTTTAAATTTATCTCTTCAAAAAAAAATAATTTTTTAATTCTCTTAAAATTCCCATTAATTAAAAAAAAAAAAAAAAATTCTCTTTAAAAATATTATATACAATCTAAAAATTATTTAATTAAAACTATTTTTATAATGAAATAAGTACAATGTGATCACAAGTTGTTTTTAACAAGGAACAAGTTAGATGTGTATAATTAGAGAGTTTTATGAAAAGTTAATAATTTAAATAAATATATTTTATAAAGAAATAAATATTATACAAATTCTGCATAAAAACTAAAATAATAAGAGTAAAATTAATAATAATAATCTCTATATTACACTACGCACAAAAACACACACAATAATATTCCATAAATTGATAAATAAATACATGATAAATGATAAGCAAAATATTTGTTTACTAATAACATTTTACTATTAAGCAGCTACACGTATCACTAATCTCTAATAAATTAATAATGAATAATTTATATATTTTGCATACACTAATAATAATATATGCAGCTAGTTTTAAACTACTTTAATTATTCCATAAACTATTTACATTAAAAAATAAATATAGAATTGTATTAATAAAGCAGATCATTCAAATTAAGCATAATGAATTAACAATACGTACAGAATATATACACAAAACATGCATGGCTTCACAAAACTACAGTATAAATTTTATTTAAATTACAAAACTACAGAATTACAGAACTATTGTGTTTGTGTATGTGTTTCATGTGCTATAATTTACATTTCTTTTTTTTTTTTTTTAATTTTAAATTCATGTTTATTATTTTACAAATAATTATAATTATATACATTATATTATATATACATTTTTCCTTCATTATACATATAAATTTATTCGTATTTATTTATTTTTTTTAAATTAAAATTTATTTTATTATAATTTTTAATTTAATATTATACAATTTTTTTAATGATATAATTAAAATAAAATTTAAATATCTGTATATATATATATATATATATAAAATAAAAAAATTTCGACGAATAAAAAAAAATTTTTTTTATAAATGAAAAAAAAAATTTAACATGTATATATATAAATATTTTAAAAAATATATTTTTTTATAAAATAATTATATACAAAAAAAATAAGTTCAATCATTAAAATAAATTCACATATCTATTAAAAAAAAAATTTTTAAATACGAATTTAAAAACAAAATATTAAATAAAAAAAAAAACATAAAATATATATTTATTCAAAATGTTAGTCACAAAAAATAAATAAATTACAAAAAAAATAATAAAAAAACTGTCTACAAAAAAAAAAAAAATCACGAAACTTTTACAAAACATAATATCATTGTAAATTTTATTTTATAATAAAAAATGGAAGCGCAGTTTTATTTTAATAAAAATTACGAAGCTTATTTAGAAAAGCATTTTAAATTTAGATAAAATATCTGCAATTTACATGCAAAAAAAAAAAATTAATAGAAGATTTTAATTTTTATTTATAAATAATACAATTTATATAAAAAATATACAAATTATTAATACAAATTGTTTATTAATAAATATACACAAATAATTATAAAAAAAAAAAGAATCTTAAATAACCTTAAAGTCATAGTAGGTAATTTACTAAATATGCAGATTTTTCTGCAAAAAAAAAACAATCATAATTTATACATAATAATTTTTTTTTTAATAAAATTATTCTTTGAGCATATTGATATGAATAATAAATAAAATAACGGCTTTTTTTTTATTTCTTATTATTTATATATCTCTTTTAAAATAAAATATTTAATAAACTCATAATTACACAGATAAAATAATTTCTCAGAACTTTTATATAACGATCGATAAAACTTGATAATAATTTGAAAGTAACTGAATTAAAAATCAATTGCATAATTAAATATATTTTAATTTTATTAAGCATGACCCGTTGGTACGATTATATAATAATAAATAATTAAATCTACTTACCAACTATTTTATATTTAGTCCTAGCGCTTTCGAAATAAACATCTTCAGAACTTAAAACTTTTTTCTTTTTTTTTTAACCTCCGGAACCACCGTTAGATATTACATCAAAGTATAAGATGAATGAAGCGTGTGTAAAAATGCCATGCCTGAGCGGGATTTGAACCCGGGATCTCTAGATGAAAGGCCGAGACGCTACCACTCGCGCCACGGAGGCCGGCCAGAAACTTAAAACTAAAATTTGTAAAATGTTTTAAAAAAAACTTGTGTAAAATGTTGTTTAATATTATATCGGTGGTCGTCATAAGTTTAAAATCACGTCGACCTACGTCCTGACATTGAAGATGGAATAGTTAATTCCGAAAGCGCTAGGATTAAATATAAGATTGTTGGTAAGTGGATTTAATTAGGTCACGGTTATAATGTTAAACAACATTTTACACAAATTTTATTTTAAAACATTTTATAAATTTTACTTTTAAGTTTCTGAATTTAGAATAGTTTATTCCGAAAGCGCTGGGATTAAATAAAAGATTGTTGGTAAGTGGCTTTAATAATTTATCATTAATTATATTTTAATGAAAATCTTTTCGACTTATAATAAAAATAAAAATCTGATGTGGACACTATACAACTTCCTTGTACGCCTATTAAACAACATTAGCTGCACTAAATTTAAACTTACTTCATTTGAAAATGAGAAGGCGATTAATATAAAGAGGAAGAAAAACGAAAAGAAAAAATAAAAAGATTAAGAGAAGATGATGAATATAAACAAGAGAGAAAGCGTACACAAATTAAAATCAGAAAAATTATATCAAATGAAATAACTATTAAATGGCAACAAAACCAATAAAACGAAATGATCATCAACTCTGATTTAGGGAGAATATTGTCCGATAATATCAGAGGAGTAATGAAATAAAAGATAGAATTTTTTGCAACTTATTAAATGTCGGACGTGTATGTCTCAGTACATATATTATTCTTTATGTGGGTTTATTTTTCAGTCACTCTAGTAACGTTAATGTAGATAAAATTAAACAGAAATTCCACAATAATTAAATAAAATTGAACTAGAAAATCTAAAAATAAAACGATTATAAATTATAATTTTCAATTTATATTAAATAAACAGATGTTTCACGAAATCTACTACATATACACATATGAAATAATTCCTACTAAATTACATTTACGTATTTTTAAAAGTACATAAAATTTTATTTCACTGATAACGATTTTTTCGAATCTTTTTTATTTTATTATTGAATTATTATTTATTGTACATTTTTTTTACAATCACGGATTAATAAATAAAAATATTTAAATTAAAAGAAAAATAAATTACTTAAAAAAAAAAAAATTAATTAAAGAAAAAAATTAAAAAAAGAAAAGAGGAAATAGTTTTTTTTTTTTTTTTTTTTTTTTTTTATTGTTTAACCTCCAGAACCACCGTTAAGGTATTATCTTCAGAGGATGAGATGAATGAATTGAAGCGTGTGTGAAAAATGCCATGCCTGACTGGGATTCGAACCCGGAACCTCCGGATGAAAGACCGAGACGATACCACTCGGCCACAGAGGCCGGCGATGTGCCTTCCCCTTGAAAAATCCCAATATTTCATTAATTAAAATTTTATTTGACTGTAACTCTGGTACCAATGAATATAAGTATCACTTAAGATATATCATTGAAAAGCTCTCAATGAGGGATTAATACTGCTGTTCAAAAGTCCAAAATCATTTTTTTTTTTGATTTTGGGCTTTTTTGAAAACTTTTAGTTCAGTCGATTGCAATCAAAAGGAAAGATGCACAACTAAATTTTACAACAGTCCTAAATCCAAAATTTCAATATCCTACGGCTAATATTTTTTGAGTAATGCGAGATACGTACATATGTACAGACATCACGCCGAAACTACACAAAATGGATTAAGGGATGATCAAAATGGATATTTCTGTAGAAATCTGAAAATCAAAATTATTACAATACTTCCTTTCACATAAAAGGAATTAAAACTGCATAATCTCAAAAAAAAAAAAATAAAAAAAAATAAATAAAGTATTGGCCGACACTGTTAAGTTTTAAAGTCTGCAATCATTAAAAAAATGTTGTGTATAGTCAATTACACTGAAATTTGAGGTAAAGTTATTTTTCAAAATTTCATAGCTTTTAAGAATTAATACTTTGTTTATCTTTGTTTATTTAATCTAAGATTTTCTTCTTTGCTAAATCCAGTTCATAAGTAGTTATTTAAGGTAAAAACATATAGGTTCTAATGAAATAAAATTTTAAAAGCTTTTTAATATTTGTTTTTATATATTTTATATCGTAATTTAAAAATGTGCACAGAAAAAAATGAATATTAATTTTTTATAATTGTGTAGGAGAACAGACATTGAAATGAACTGTATTTACGGCTATAAAGCGCAAAAGGTTTGTGAAATATTATGGTCCTCATTTTTCTCCATATAAATATATATATATATGCAGAACATTAACCACACACTTCAGTGTGATGTCAACCATAAATCTGTCTTTTTTTTTCTTACACTTTTTTCCCTCGTGTTAAGTTTTTCCTTATCTAAGAGCAATTTCGTTCTTGCCGGATATCGAGAAAAAAAGATAAAATAAAAATATATTTACCGAAATACGATCGTAAAGCTCAAAAATAAAAACAGGCACAATTCTTTTTTTGTATGGTTACACAAAAAACAGTTGAAAAAATATCTACCGTATGTAACGCAATCTTTCGATATTTCTTGAAAATTGATTAAGTATTAAATAACAGCTTGAGAAAAATCTAATGTGGACATCACTTGACGCCTATTAAATGTACGCCTATTAAATTATATAAACACTTTATTTTTAAATGAAAAGTACATAAAATTTTATTTCATTAATAACTTCTGATATTTATTCATAATCTTTTTTTACAAATTGTTATTATTGAATTATAATAATACTTTTTTTTTTTTTTTTTTTTTTTTTTTTTTTTTTTTTACAATAAGAGGTTAATAATGATTAATAAATCAATATATATTTAAATTTAAAAAAAAAAAAGTTAAAAAAAGAAAGGAGATTAAGTCTGACTCGAACCGATGTGCCTTCCAAATATACGTATCTTCCATACGATCCAAATATTTCATTAATTAAAATTTTATATTTTTATAACTCTGGAACCAATGAAAATAAGTACTACTTATGATACATAGTTGAAAAGCTTTCAAAGAGAGTTTATTATTGCAGTTAAAAAAAAAGTCCAAAATCCAATTTTTTTTTGAAATTGGCTCTTTTTTGGACACTTTTGGTTCAATCGATTGCTATGAAAAGGGGAGGTGCACATCTAGATGTTACAATCCTAAATCCAAAATATCAACATTCTACTGCTAATAGTTTTTTTTAGTTATGCTAGATACGTTCATATATATATATACGTCACGCTGAAATTGGTTTCAGGGATGGTCAAAATGGATATATCTGTTGAAAACTGTTAATCGAAATTTTTCGCGATCACAATACTTTCTTTACTTCGTACAAGGAGTAAAAAGTCTGATTGTGACACCAGATGACTTCCTTGTACGCCTATTAAATTTACATATACACATTTTTAAAAGTACATAAAATTTTATTCCACTAAAACTTCTGATTTTTTCATATATTTTTTTATTGTTATTATTGAATTATTATTTAGTGTAAAATTTTTTTTTCAATCAGATGTTAATCCAAATTTTTTGGATTTTTAGCTTTTTGGACACACTTGGTTCAGTCTTTTGAAAAGGAGAAGTGCACAAGCACAACTAAGATGTTACAACAGTTCTAAATCCAAAAGTTTAACATTCTACGGCTTATCATTTATGATTTAAGCGCGATACATTCGTAATACGTAAGTACGTATAGACGTCACGCCATAATTATTCACAATGAATTTAGGAATGATCAAACTGCATATTTCCGTTGAAATCTGAAAACCGAAGTTTTTCGCGATTACAATACTTTACAGGAAGTAAACATTATAGAGAAAACTTAACTTCTTTTCGAGTTCTTCTAATCCGAATATTTTATATTAAAATCAATGAAATGAAATTAAAATCTATGTAGCAATAAATCTTTTAAGTAGTCATATACTTTTACTTTCCCTGCGAGTATAGCAAGAATAGTCATATTAAAGGGGGAAAATATTATCATGTTAAAAATAGAGTATCGGTTTTTTTCTTCAAATCTATACATCATAGGCGTCCAACTAGGAAAGATTATTGGCTGTTGGGCGTCAATTGTACATGGTGCACCAAGGTGTTTGTCAAGGTGCACCAGGCATGACCGCATACGCATACGCCCGTCCGTGCGCATATGTTGGACAGAAATAGAGCACTTATTCAAAATTTAAGGAATGCCCAGCGCAAAGCCTTACGGACTGGTGTTTTTTTTAGACAACCTCGTACGAGGCTACTACTGTACTGGGAAAAGTTCTCCGAATCGATTTAGTAGTGAAAGTTCTGGCGGTCATGTAGAAATTGTAAAAAAAGAGATCGGGAGGCCGAAGTACTTGGAATGCAGTTTCGAGCCATGCCAGTACCAGAGCGGGACGGAAATGTAATGTACCGGATCCATATTTCGTACAGTTACCCATATACCACCTAAGGAAGAGGCTTCAGAGGCTTGCGATGGAAGAATGGCAGCAGGAATGGAGCACCACGACTAAGGGATGATCCTTGCATAATTTTATACAGGATGTGAAAGTCACGAAATGAATGAACTTAAGGCGTACCGCCTCAAGTTCATTCTTACTGGCAACGGCTGCCCGGGTACTCACCAATCAGTTTTCAAATTTCAACGGAAATATTCGTTTTGACTATCCCTGAATCTATTTTGACTAGTTTTGTCGTGAACGTCTGTACGTACGTACGAATGTACGTACAACTCAAAAATGATTAACCGTAGTATGTTGAAATTTTTTGATTTAGGACTGTTGTAACATTTAGATATCCATCTTCTCTTTTGATTGCAATCGACTGAATCAAAAGTGTCAAAAAAAGCCCAAATTCCAAAAAAAATCGGATTTTGGACTTTTTCTTAACTATAGTAATAAGCCCTCATTGAAAGTTTTTCAAGATGATAAATGATACCTAATCTCATTGGTTCCATAGTTTTAGACAAATAAAACTTTAATTAATGATATATTTGAATCTTACAATGGAAGACACATTTTACAAGGTTCGAATCAGACTTCATCTCCCTTTTTCTAAATTTTTTTTTTTTAATTTAAATATATTGATTTAATAATATTTATTATCCTCTGATTGCAAACGAATTTTATGGCATGTAATAAAAAAAAAAAAATAAATAAATAAATAAAAACCAGTCGAATCAGACTTCATCTCCTTTTTTCTAACTTTTTTTTAAAATTTAAATATATTGATTTAATAATATTTATTATCCTCTGATTGCAAACGAATTTTATGGCATGTAATAAAAAAAAAAAATAATTAAATAAAAACCAGATGTTAATGAAATAATGTTTTATGTACTTTAATTTAAAAAAAAAAATGTGTATATGAAATTTAATACTAAGAAAGTCATGTAAACAAAACAGATTTAAAAAAAATTTAATTTATTTACAAAGTTTCAAATTACCTGAATAATCATGAGTTTATTAAGCTTCTTACTTTAACTATAATATACAATTTAAAAAAAT
>JAAAKQ030517448.1:6347-17764 GCA_010016005.3 Zanna intricata | reverse complement strand
AATTACTTGGGTTTCTTTTTATTAGAAGAGCTGAATCCGGACGAAATCTTTCGCTAGCCGTAACTCGAAAACAAAACGTTTCCAGACAAACATAGATATATGTTTGGATATATATATATATATATATATATAGTCGGATGTCCGGACTAAAGATATTCAAAAGTTATGGCCTATATTTAGAAAACCAATCGTCACAATTTCTTAAACATAGGCTCAATCGACAGAAAATATTTTCAATATTTGTTTTGTATACTCCAAGATCAGCGGATTACGCAAGCCAATTCAAGTAAAATTTTAGTCAACTGTTGTGGATCCCACAACAGAAGGTGTTCTGCTTGCTTTGGACGCGTGTTCAACGATGTGCACAAACTGAATGGAATATTGATCCTCCTACATCCAAATATAGTCATTAGTGCGATATGACTTTAAGAGAGACTGGAAGAAAACTTGATTTCACAAACCGAAAATCATCTAAGAGGTTTCAGTTTGTGATGAGACCGTGGATCTTGTACGCGGTGCATTCACTGTCAGTCCTGGTAAGTCAATTAGGCAGGCTTGTTACGAATTGCAGATTCCTCGTTATATTGTTTACGACATTGTTCATGAAAGGTTATGTTTGCGAGAGTGCAACTCCTTCATCATAAAAACCAAATAATCGCTGCTTACGATATCAGTTGGCTGCAGAGGTAATGTACCGTGTCGAAAGCAATCCTAATTATCTAGAACATTATTATTCAGTGATGAGGCAACCTTTCATACGCGTGGGTAAGTTAACAGACACAAATGTCGAATTTAGGGTAAACTCCCCATACAGTAATCGAAAATGAAAGGGACACACCAAAAGTCAATGTCTGGTTAGAACTGCACAAAAATGGCATCATTGTCTGTAGTTTTCATGGAGCTCACTGTGGACAAACATACTTATCTTGACATGCTCGAGATCTTTCCTGTTCTTCAGATTCCTAAACACTTCAGTTTCCAACAAAGTGGTGCTCACCACATTTTAATTGAGATGTTACCATGTTCTAGAACTACACTCTCCCTGGATGTTGGATCGGATGAGGAAGTCCAACTGCTTGGCCATCTAGATCTCCAGATATTACTCCTTTGAACTTTTTTGCTCGAGAATTTATTAAAAGTTGTGTGTACCAAAGAAAAGTTTGAAATTTCAACAATTGTTCGAGTTTGAAAAGATACAATTTAAAAAAGTCTAACATTCATAAAATTGATAAAATACTTAAAAACTAATATGAGTAAAAAACTTAAAACTAATATCACAAATAAGGAAAAAAATAATAAAAAGTTTAAAACTAAAACTTAATATCACAGATATCACTAAAACTTATTATCACGTAAACCTTAAAACTAATATCACGAACACAATATTAACAATAAAATAAATTTATTTAAAATTAACATTAAAGTATAAAAATTTAACAAAATCCGAGACGGGTGTAAAGGTCCCTTCTCGGATTACAGAACACAAAAACGTATAAATAAAAGTATAAACAGACACATTAAAAACGATTCACATACAAAAAATATACACATAAATATCAAAATTTATGTAAAATATCAACACAACGCAAAAATAAATCCGCTCTAAATCTTCATTGTCATTATTCAAGATTCGGCGGATGTTTCTAGGTAATTTAAATTTACGAAGCAAGGCCGCATAACATTTGCAATCCTCAAGTATGTAGTCACAGTCAAGCAGCAGTCGCATCGTATGCATAATGGTGCGTTTACTGCCGACATCAGATATCCGTGAGTAGCTCTAGTATGTTCTATCCGCAATCGATAGAGGACCACTTCCTCTCGACGAATTTTTCTGCATGAGGAGTTCCATTGCAATACAGAATTTTTAATGAATCGGAGTTTGTTATCGACGGTTGCCGTCAGTCACGTTGCCACTTTGCTCAAAGATATTTAATACAGTTAATAAAATCAAAAGTAACAACACGAGTGGTGAAGGGAGGTTGATTACATGCTTCTTAGCAGCGAAATCTACATTTTTGTTACCTGGAACGCCCACGTGGCCAGGAATCCAACAGAAACTCAATTGTGTGTTGTGGAGGTCCAACTTAATGATTGCACTATAGATTTCAGTATCCAAAGAATGTTTAGAGTATAAATCTTCTAAAGCTTGGAGTGCATCACACAAATCGCTACAAATAAGGATATGATGGTATTTTGGGTTAACGATATTCAATGCCTTATTGATAGCGTACAGTTCAGCAGTAAATATACTTGTAATATTAGGCAGACCAAACATGTAAGTTCTATCGTTGGCAACAAATGCGCAACCAACGGTGTCATCCTGTTTCGATCCATCTGTGTATATTATTGCGTCTGGGTTTATATTGGAAAGAATATGGTGAAAACTTTGCTTAAAAAAGATAGATGGTGTTGATTGCTTCTTGTATATGGTAAAATCAAAAATGAAATTTATATGTCTGATTCCCCACAGATATGAAGAGGATACGCTGGAAAAAAGGAAGGTATGTCAACGTCTAAAAGCTGTAGTAACCGTTGGGTACGTACACCCATAGGTGCAGTAAAACGTGGGTGGTCTTCATATCTTTGTAAATAAGGATTCGCAAATACTGAAAATCCTTAACTCTTGTAATTTAACTCATATTATGAAACTGAAATTATTCTATTTCAGAACATTTTTAAAAAAATTGTGTTTTGCATCAACAATATTTTGCATTGTATAATCGTTTTTTAAATTATTAGATTCGCAGTTCTGAATCTTGTCTTAATCAATTTTTCAGATCAAAAAGCACATAAAACAATCAAAGTTACTTCTTCATTTAAATTCGCACAATTTTAGGTTGGGTTCAATTTTAATTCTTGAAATAGAATCATGGTAAAATATTTCAAACTAGAATTCAAAAACAAAGCTTTTCTGGATAATAATTTTATGAATTTTTTCACTTGTAGGACGTCTCCTGTAATTCTTTCCATAACTTTGTAATATACTGTATAAACAATGTTTCAAAGCATAATAGCATACCAGAGAAATCCCATAGGCATTAATCTTGATACTAAATACAATTGCTTGGGGACTTAGTTTGAGTCTGCTGTTGATTTGGCTTTATTATAAGATAAATTCTGTCACATCCCATTTGTCTTTTTTTTTTTAAAAAAACTAACTTTTATTTATTTTGGATAATGCAACATCCAATATTAATTTATGTTAATATAAATTTTACATCACAACCATACAAAAATAAAAATAATTTCTTTACAAATTTAATTTTTTGTTTTAAAAATTTGCTTGCTAAAATTTATGATTTATTTATAAATAATATTGATTTTTAATCTCTGTTTTTTTTTTTTTTTTTTTTTTTTTGTAATCATTTCTCTGTGATCTAATACATTTCAAACATTTTCTTTGAATAATCTTTAAGTAATTTTTATTACCTTACATCATGCAAAAACAATCACAGGATTTAATCCTAATTTACTTTATTCATAATTTTATACAAACCTTTTAAAAAATTTAATGGCAAGGAAAAATAATTAATTCATTATAAACAAAGAGCAGGTTGAGCTAAATTTGTTAATAAAAGAAAAAACTTGTTAATATAAACTTGTTATACTAGTTATTTTACAAACTTGTTTTTAATCTATTTATTATTTTTTTTTTTTTCAATTGATGCAGTGTTTTTTTATTATTGTTTCCTTGTAATATTGAATGCACAATGTGGTAATATTTTTAATTAATATTCAAATTGGCTATTGTTTTCAGTTAATTCATTTCAGTGTGTCATTTTTTCGTTTTACTTTAAGGAATAATTATACACAATAATACTTTTGCTTGTATCAGGTAAGTTGCACTACATTACATATACGTTTTATTATACTTATATTTTATCATATTTTTATTTATTTAGTTTCTTAAAATAACCATACATTATCTAGTAGTACAAGTATCCGTATATCTATTTGTTTAATACAATAAATAAAGAAACACCAATATTTTTTCCTAACATTCTTAAGTTCCAAATTTTTTAATTGCAATATATTAACAAAAAACTACTTATATAAAATACACTTGCTTATTTCTTCATAGTCCAAAATCACATTTTAATATGCAGAGGTCAGTAATTTTTACTGTTTTTAATACATTTAATTGTTTATTATTTTTAATTAAATATCACCAAATAAATGTTCTTAAATAAAATATTTTATATAAATATCAGCATCTATGTAGCATGGTACATCTCTGGCTTTCATCCTGAAGGTTCTGAGTTCAAATCTCAGTCAGCCTCGTAACTTTTATATGCTATAAAATTCATCTATTATTAGTTAACTGTAATTGGTTACAAGTACCTATTGCATCCTTATAAGAATAAATAAATTAATAACAGTTATTTTAATTAATGGAGTCTTAGAATTAAATAATATATAAATGCAGATGTTTAAAGTTACATATATATATATATATAAAAACCATAGATGCATATTTTAAGATTATAAATAATTTTCTTTCAAATTAATAGAGATATCTCTGCATGATTTTGGATCTAATTGCCACCACCTATTGTGAGTTTCTGACTGCAAAATGATTAAACAGCAGCCATATTTGTAAAAGAATCATTTACAAAGTCGTTAACCTCAAAATATAAATTTCATATACGGAATATAAAAATGAAGATTACAATGACTTAAAGAATGTAGTAAAGTATGTACACACATTAAATTTGAAAAAATTAAACAAACATTCCAAATTCAATCAAATACAAATGATTACATAGTGTTTGATTATATACTTAGTTTTCTATACTTTTTAAGATGAGTCACATTGACTATAGTGCTACCAGAAACTAGTGTGAAAAAAATGAATAAAAACTATGAAAGAAGAACAAATTGCCTTTGGAAGAACAGTTTATATTAACTGGAGAGTAAATCATTTATTACTTTTAATGTATTACCACAATCTGTTATGCCATTCAACAAATAGATGGACATTATTAGCTGCATTAATGCATAGATAATGATAATTAATTAGATAATAATGGATAGATATCCATTATTAATGCTACAGCATTTATAATGTCCAAATTAAATTATCAAATGTCCATATAAAATTAGTTATTAAATCATTTAGTTTATATAATGTTGTAAGAATTTCACTGCAGTCTTGCAAAGGCAGATCTGCATCTTATTTTTATTTCATGTTTAACAATAGTTTTTCATAAATTTTGATCTAAAGTTGAACGAGATAAAATTTAAACTGCAATAAGGATATATTTGTGTGGATTGTGTACACATGCATCCACACTCGTGCAAACACACACACACATATCATTTTTATTTTTCACAAGTAATATAACTAGAATAAGTATATATTAAAGGGGAAAGAAAGGTGATGATATCAAAAATGGGGTATTTGGTTTTGGATCCAACTTATGTATCTAAACCAAAGATTATATATTTTTGTACATTTGTGCGTGTATATATATATATATTTATCTATACGTATATCTAATACTGCTTGTGCCCTTATATGTCAGGATTCACCAAATCAATTTTCTTCTAATTTTGCTAAAATATTTCTATATATGACGGGGCACTGATCATATTGTATTTTTTAAATTCATTAAGCGGGTGGGGGTATTGCAAAAAATCTAATTTTGATCTTCTTCAGAAGCATTTTAAAGGTAACTTTAAAAAAAGATAATTTATTAACTACAATACATATATAAATAATCCAAAAAAACAATTTTTCAAAAAGTCAACCTCTATCTCTTAAAATTGAAATACATGTTTTTTATTAAAAAATGTATAACAAATAAACTATTTTTTTGGGGGGCGGATGTGTTTTTTTTGGGAATTAAATTAAATTGTAATTTAATTTTATTAAAGTTGAAATAGTAAATTTTTAATTATATTAAAGTTTAAATAAACCAAAATAAGTTTTAAAAAATTCAAAAAATCAATATTCTTAGATTTTTTATCAGCTTCCCCACCCCCAATATTGCCTCCAAAATTTTTTTTTGCCACTTGCACTTTTATTATGCCTAGGAAGAAAAGAGTAGGATAAGAAAGAATCCTAGGAGGGTAAAAAAGTAGGCTAGAAATAAGAAATAAATAAAAAGGTAGCATTTTGTTTTTGAGGAAGGGGGAATTTTGAGGCTAAGGTTTTTTTTTAAAATGTCAGGCAAGCTTAAACACATGTACTGAGCTTAATATAAAGTGGGGAGTTATGTTTGCAAAATTTTGAGAAAATTGATCCCAGAAAACTATTTATCCCTCCTGGAGATATTGACCTCTAAATTTTACAAAAAATTGTCAAGAAGACAATTTACAAGGATTTATCAAAAATTTTATTAGTCATAATTGACTCTTGTACAAAATTTCATAAAAATTGGTATATGCCAGTTAAAAGTTAAAAGCATCAAACATAATGTACATATGAACAAAAATTACCCTCTCCCACTTTTTTTTTTTGTTTTTGGGGTCCCTGGATCATGAAATGTTGAGAAATGGAAAAACCCACACCCCATTTTTTTACTGATTATCATACTTTTCTTCTTGCAACATAGCACTAGAGCTGAGATGCCAAGAAAATAAAACTTTCTAAATTATGGTTGAACTTATTTTTGGGCAAATGTATTTACATTTTAAACATTATATGTATTTTATTTGATAACTTCAACAGAGGGTATGATCAATCATTACACATAAGAATTTCATCAGTGATGACTGTTTTAGTATTATTATGTCTAATGATATAACATTATTTTCTGAATGCTATATTTATATAAAATAGAAAATAAAAGTTTTGCATTTTTTTTTCATTTGTTACTTTATTATACTGAATAAAATGTTCTACATGTTTATGTATAACTAAACCACAAATATTTTTTATGTAAAAACAGTTATTATTGCATTTATATTAGTACTGAATTATATAATCTGCTGAGAGTACTGCTTTATGTAGAATTATTTTTAAAGACCTACAAATTCATTTTATTATTTACATAAAATTTATTACGTAAAGCTTTTAAAATTCAATTTATAACACTTTTAATTATTACTGGAATTGATTTTTTTTTTTTTTTTAATTTCAACATGTTTAAACATGATGATAAAACATTCTTTTTTGGTCTATACAGAATATCAAATTATTATTTATGGTAGATTTGTGATTTGCATCCATGAGAAGATTGTGTTAGTTTTGCTATGGAGATTTTTTAAATGTTTATTTAAACTTTGTTTGAAAATGCATCATTTATTTAAAATATGTAAAACATTTTGCAATTTCAGAAGTTCATTTTTTTAATCTAGGGACATTGTATGTGTTTGTAAATTGTTTTTTTTTTTTTTGTTTCTGTTTTTTTTTATGTAATAGTTTATTTATTCCAAACATACGGTATCCAAATATATTTGTAATTTGTGAGCTACATTCTTCATGTTTTCAATATGTCCTTTGATATATTTTTTATTTTGATTATCTTCATTTTTATTTTTATTAATATAGGTTGCGAAAGTTGGACCACCATCTTTCATTAAATGTAATATAAATGAAACAGTTTTATGTTAAGTACAATAGTTATATGCGAATTATTAAATTTCACTTATTTCAGAACTATCTTTTTAACTCCTAACATAGAATACTTTCATTAAGCCATGTTCAGAAAATCATTTGTTCAAAATCCTTCTTAACAATGTATTATCAATTTATCTAATTTCTTGAATAATATTATTTTTCAAGTCCTAACTTGAACGAGGTTTATTTACAAACTCTTTAGATTTCAGGTACCCTTAAAGAAACTTGCAGTAGTTTGACCTAAATGACTCGTTTATCTCTGATATGGGAAAGAGGCACTCAGGAAATCTCCCTCCAAACATTCAGTGTTCCTCGAGCAATATACGCTGTGATACATTCTTTAGAAACTAAACTTCATCATGAATCTCATTAGACATCTCTATCGCTGTAAGCATTTCTCGGTATCGCTTGTCAAGTAACTGAACTGTGATGCATCTTATAAGAAGTATGGTTCAATAATTCCAAATGAAGATAAACTATATAATTCAGTAAATTTGGCACTCGTGCCAAACGGTTATTCGTGCACTTTCCTTAGATTTGCATCATTCCAATTATGAAAACTTCATTTCTTAAAACAATGAAAAAGATAAAACGTACCTCATCTGACATGATTAATGCAATAAAACATAAAGATTTATATTCAGACTTTCATTAAACTGAGTTAAGAATTCTAATCATGCTTCTTAATCAGTATCAAAACATTTATAACAAATTGAATTTTATACAAGTGAAATTGAAGTGGCAATGTAGAATAAATTGAACATTTCTGTCTATATTTAAAAGTACTGACTTACACCTATAAAAATGAGATCGCTCCCCTAACTCTTTCAAAATTCTCTGGAGTACACATTATTCTTGTATTGCCAAAAAATTGATAATAAACATTACCTGTACCACTTTTCAACCCATTTCAAAATAGCATTTTGTAAAGGATTTCTCACACGGCTACTAAAAAATATTAGAAATTATATAAATATTATTAATTAGATATTAGAAATATTAGAATATTAGGGTATTAAATTCATACTAAATTCTTCTCCTCACTTCGGTAACCAATTTGCATTTAAAAGAATATTCATTCTCATACGACCCAATTATCCAGCTGCTTACCAAATGACCAATACATACTTGCTCAGGTGGTACTGTACGACTAGGTGGTTCAAGCAACACATTTTCCTGCCATTTTTCAGGGTTAACTTCTGCTACTTGTTGAAAACTTTCACATTGCATAGTTGCAGTCTTTAATATAATATTTGTAGTAATAATAATTTTCTTCGTACTTATTTTAAGGTATCACAAAGGACTTAAAAAAGTAGTATTATATGGGTTTTAAAAACTTTTACCAAGTAAATTAGGTTCAGTTCATCACTTGAAAAGATGGTAATTTTAAGTAAATTTCTTTCCCAATTGATTCCATCTGATATTTTGACTAGGTATGATCTAAACAAGTTATTATACCTGTTCACTATAATTTCTATAAACTAAAATCTTTATCTAGATCTAAACAGATGTTGATTTTCCTCTTCAGTTCATTGCACCTAACATCTTTGTTATATTATTTCCTAATGCAATTTTGTCAATTTCATTTTCTGAATCCAAATCCTTCAACTAGAGATGTATTATTTTCATCTGATAAAATTCTAAAATATTGAACATTACTTTTTCAAATACTTTTGATAAAATGTAATAAACCTATCAATAACTTTCTAGTCAAACTAGTTAAAGTTCTGGTCATTTTCTTAAGTTAAACTATTACTGTGATATACTCGTTCAAATAAAGGTTATTACATATACTTAGACACATTTCTCTGTAACAACTTCTTAATATTTTCAGACATAGAGATGCCAAAGAATTAAGAAATACAGAAAAGCAAAGGATAAGCAAGCAGTCACTTTCTCTTTTTTTATGTAGCATTAGGCAACTACTAGGAAATTAAAATATAAAAACATCTAGTTTATTTGTTTTTATAATGTTTTATATTACCACAATTTATATTTTAATAACATATTTCTTGAAATTAATTGCAAGTTTCTTTTTAAAATTGTGGTAGTGTTTACTCTATACATAAACATGCTATTTTATATCTATCTAGAAAGATAAAAAAGATCTCTTCTGTGTTTAGCTTGCTTCATTAGCTAACGATAGCAGACAGAAATTAAAAAATAGACCCCCTTGCTGATTAAAATGCTCTACTCTTTAGAATAATCTGTTTTTTAATCAGCAAAATTAATCAGTTATTAACGAATGTATATTTTTAAATTGATTTCAGGTTATTTCATAGTTTGTGTAAGTACTTATATAGTAAGAAATGCCTCGTGTAGAAGGAGCAGATATTTCAATACAAGATTTTTTAGAAGAAAGTATAAGTTTTTCACGTAGCCATTTGCAACAAGGGTTTGAAAACATATCAATTTTATTAATTGGTGTAACAAGCTTTATTGGAAGTATGATTCTTGAAAAACTTCTTAGGTAATATATTTTTTTTATTGTATTCTTTGTTAGTTTAATAGTATTAAAAATAAGTTATAAAATTATAAATTAAGTTATATAATTATAAAATTCCATTTTTTTATTTCTATTTTCTTTTTCATTCTTAAATGATAATTAAAAATTAACATTCAGATTTAATATACTTTTGGTAATGTTATTCAAGTGATATATAATTAGAGTATCTTTTCTTCAAATAGCTAACTAAAGATAATAATTTTGTTTAAAAAGGATAAAAAAACATATTTATATTATTCTTTTAGGTCTTGTTGATTTTTAAGTTTATGTACACCATGGTTAAACATATAAATATATATTTATAAAATTATGTATGTCTAATATATGTATTTGTGCTCTTTTATTTTTTAAGATGTGTTATTCTAGAATTATTCATTTAATTAAAAATCAATTTGATTAAATTTTACATAATACTTTTCTATTAATTTTCTATACATCTTGGAGTTAACCAAAATATCAATTTTTCTATGTACCGATCAAAATAAAAAGTTTACATACTTTATTATAGTCAGAATTTTGAATTCTTCAAGAATGAAGAATACAAAACAGATTTCCAATATTAAATATGATATCTTGACAATATATATAAACTAATTCTTGTTTTTTTCTTCTAATGATTCCATTACTTTGACTGCAATGTATTTTCAAATGACTTAAAAAGAATTTATAAGAATTGATTTCTAATTTATTCAATTAATTAATGAATTTTACTATGTTTTACTATGTTACAAGAATTTTACTATGTTTACATTGTTTTATGTAATTTTTAATTTATCAGCTGTATTAAATATAATTTTCTTTTATTACTGTATGTCCTCACATGCTCTAAAATAATCTATTTTAAATAATTTATTGGTTACTGTCTATGAAAAGGTATTCAAATTGATCAAATTTTTATTTATTTATGCTTCAATAATTATATTTACCTGTTTTAACAGTGAATTGGTTTCAAATATTTTACTGAGTGGTTTTTATGTTTAAAACCTATTAACAGTAATAATAATTTTTTTTTTGTGGTGGTGAGGGGGCTGGAAATGTATTTCTGCATGAAGTGTTGGGCTTCCACTAATGGTATTATCCAATTGTCACTAGCAGACTACAGACTAAAACCACCACCCCCCCTTTTCTATCAGAACTCGACTCGAAACCATTTGACACATTATTTCAGGCCTTGTCCTCCTGTATTAGCCTGAAAACATCACTACCTAATTTTCATGACTATCCAGGTCATCCTTTTTCATCCTGAGAATGCTGCCGACTGAACCGGGCCATACTCTCCCAAATGTTCTGGTTTGTGGGGGATCAGTGCTCCAATCTGCCTCCAGTATTCTCTATCTGCCACCCACT
>JAAAKQ030517447.1:11374-26610 GCA_010016005.3 Zanna intricata | reverse complement strand
ATATATATATTACTTCGCATAAAATCTTTAACTCAGTTTACCATAAATTATTTAAGAGTATTATTTTGCAAAAAATTGTGTCTCGTGTGAACGAGATTCACTAAATATAAGTAAAGATAGCGAATATTGACATAGATTTTAATTATTCAATCGATATCACCGCTCAGAAAACTATAAATTAAATTATTCTTTTGAAAAAATACATTCAAAATTAATAGTCTGAACTGTAAAATAAACAGCAGAAATAAATGAAAAACAAAACCAAATTATTCTGTAAAATTGTTTGTTTAAAAGGCAATTTATTAAAAAAATTGGGCAGTATATGAAAAGATTTCATGTTATTTCAAGGAGAACATTTAGACTCACTGATTAGAAACATCCAAATTGTATAAGTGATATAATTAATTTTTTTACTACGTTGTGGGAAGGAAAAGAACTAGTCTCTGTTATAAAGACCTCTGGTGGAAGTGTTCTACAGTAAACTACTTTTCATTAAACTAAACAATCAATTTTAACGATAAAATAATGGTTTGTCAACTTATTAAAAGATGTCTAGTAATAATTTCATTACTTAATTAAATTTTTTTTTTTTTCTATAAACGGATATTCTTTGCAGAGAATTTATAAGTAAAACATCCTATTTAAGTTTTTATCCACGAAAGGAAAACAATTTAGGTTTCCAAAAATGAATAAACATGCATACAATTTACTTTCGTGATTTTGTAACTGCAGTAGTGTAATGGCCATACCGATTTTGATTTTCATGAATATAATTATAAAATCTTTGGATCAATTTTCAAAGTAACTAGTAGTGATGCTAATAAAAAAAAAAATAAATAAATAAAAAACAGCAGATTCAAAATGCTAAATTATTCAAATTAAATAAAACTTTGAAAAATTTCTCGTTAGAAATCATGGTTTTTGTTTTCCATTTCTTCTGTAATAATATTTTTATATTATTTACTATAATGTATAACCAAAATCGATTACTAGTCGATATTTCCCGTAATTGCGTTTTTATAAGTTTTAAAATCCTTTGTTATTAGATAATACCTGTCTATGACTATTTTTAAATATAAATACATATGTAAAAATTCCTTAAATGTAATTTATAACCTTCTAATAGGTACTATTACGCTTTTTATTTTATATTTCAGTAACAGTAAAAGTTAATCGGAAATGTGTTCTATTTCGGTCGTAAATTATTCTTAATAAATCCGGCCAATAAAAAGTTAAAAAATAAAAATTATATTTTATTTGCCAATAATAATTTGTAATAGTAATTTGCAAAATTTTATAAAGTCTACCACTGTAACCTAATGAAAAAAACACCATGGTCAAATTATTTTTAATAACGATAAAAAATTATTGTAAATCCCCAGCTGTTAAAAACTACGTTAATAAAAATAAAATTACAACATAAATAAAACTGGTAGTAGTTTTATAATGTAAATACGTAACAAATCAATACAACAGTCATATATCAAACCAAGCCTTAAACATTAAAGAAAATTATAATGTTATTTAATAAGATTTACTGTGTTAAAATCGTTAAATTGTAAACTAAAGGAAATAAAAGAAATAAATTCTAATGAATGATACTAAAATTTAATAATTTTTTAAATGAAGGTTCACACAAAGAAGTCTGAATTTAGAGAAAAGATTAATTATTTGTAATTTATATTTTTTTATTTAATTACTTTTGTTGCAAAATACCCGATGATATTTAGATTAGTCATTCTTCTTATAAATTAAAACATCTATAAATAAATAACCTTATGTCGTTGCCCTCGTTCTAGAGTATAACATTGCAGGTAATCTACAACTAATTATCCCAGAATCTGTTTGAAATCATATTTAAATGTATGTAAATATAGTTTACTTTTTTAATTAAACTACTTGCTTAACTATTTAAAAACAATTCTAGTAGGTAAATTGCATTCTTCTGAATATAAAAAAACAATGTATATACTCACCGGCGTTAAATAAAAAGGTAAAATTCAAAGATTTCCATAATAAAGATTTTTTACTTTTATAATATTGCAAATGTTAAATTTAACTTATTTTAATTTCTTTTTTTGATTAACAATAAAAACTATTAAAAAATAATATAAATATAAGTTTAACAACTAGACTATTAAAAAATAATAATATGCTGGGAAAAAGGGACAGCCATTTAATTTTTTTTTCTTTTTCTTTTATTGTTGACTCAATAATTTAGCACTTCTTAATAACATTAAGTACAAGAATTTTTAATCAGAAATAATAATAAATTATTAGAAATTTAATTTAAGTCGATAGCAGAGTGATAGCTGAAATTTGAAAGTAGCTTCCACAAATAGTAAAATGATTAAATAAAGAATAGAGGGAGTTGTCTGATCTCCGGTTGAGATTCACTACACTCATCTAAATTTAAATACTGTGGATATCAATTTATCCATTTCACGTATATTTTTACATAAGAATATATTATAAAATTAATTAACCTCTATATGCCGGATAGTATTTGAATATCTTCCTATTTTTATATACTATTCTTATACACGAGTATTATATAATAAATGTATCATAACTTATTTTGTATCATTCGTCAATGATGTAAATATTTTTTGCTAAAATGTACGAAATAAAATAAATTAATCTAAATTTAAATATTTTACTTTAGTTACAGACTTAACTTTTGCTAAAAACTGTGTATCGGCTTAAAAGTCAATCCACATACTTTATTTCTTTTCATTTTTTTAAATATACGTACTTTACTTATTTAAAAACTTACTTATAAAAGTTTATACATGATTGCACCGGAAGCGGTTTTATACCAGAATGTTTTCAACTTTTTACACTCGTTACATAAACTAGTCAGTATCATACTTATTTGATTTTCTTTTGTGTGTTTTAGAGATCGATAAGACGTAATCGCCAATACGTATGCAAAGCAAAATGTGAAGGTACATGCATAGTGGATAAAACCCATAGAAACCAATGCCGAGCTTGTCGTTTACGAAAATGCGTTCAAGCTGGAATGAATAAAGACGGTAAGAAAATAATGTTCTCACCATAAAAACACATGCTCCAGTAATAATGTCACTCCTTTGCTAATAATACTTACATACATAAGTTAGCATATGCAAGCCTTTGTATTATAACGATATCTACACGCATATTATGTCACAATATATCGTACGCAATCGCATGTACAAAAAAACGGGTGCTGTTTGTACGGCATTGCTTACCTCAATTGCTATTAATTATTATAAAATTTAATGTTTTACATGAACTAATTATTTACTTCTTTTTTTTTTTAAAATTACTTTCATGCAAATATGTTGTTTAAATATTCGGTCATAAAAAAAGAATAATTTGTTTTGAAATAATAAATCAAGTTAGCATGAGCTAACTTGATTTATTATTACAAAACAGCAACCTACATATGTCCTACCTTATATTTTTATGGTTTCATTTTTACTTTTATTTCTGCATATTACATTTTGAAAATATAAAATACAAGAATACTACTAGTCTACCTTTACTGAGTTAGAAGATGTTTACTTTTGCTTTCCTTAAAAGGTAGACATTATTTGTCTTGTTACGCATGGATTACTTGGCATGTTTTAAAGTTTTTCTAATTTATAGTTCTTGTTTATTTTTCAGTTTAATTTATTTAAATCTTTCTGCCGACTTAATCTATTGAACTAAATGTTGGCATGTTATTTTCACGTATTTTAACAATGTTTAAAACCGAATGAAAAATACGTCAGTGCGATTCGTTTAATATTAGGATAAACTAAGCGAATACTGTAATGAACTTTTTTTTTTAATTAAGAAACTGAAATGTTTTTGCGATTACGATGAGTGTAAAACGCTGTAAATTTATTTTTATTTGATGTATAAAATTACACATAAGATTAAAATTATTTCATAACTTATGAATGAGCTATTTATGTAATTTGTATACATTTCTTGTGTCAACAGCGGTACAACATGAAAGAGGGCCTCGTAATTCAACGTTACGCCGACAGATGGCTCTTTACCTAAAGGAGGGCGACCCGGGTCCATCTGCCGCCCCCGTCTTGGATTTAGCACTGCCCAAGACCGCTAATTCTACACCACCGCGGTCAGCTCCACCTCCATATTTGCCACCACCACCGACCTTTTTACCTTCACCTGCTCACATCCATAAGGTAAACTCTATGTTAATAAATTTACTTTTTATAATGTCCGTAATTTATTATTTTTAAATTTTTTAAATTTTGTTTAGAAAAAAAACCCGCTCTTGGCAAACTTTGATATAAATATTTTAGTGTTAGCTCTACTACATGTGAAACGATAATAATGAATTAGTGCAATTTTCATATTTTATTTCGCAGAAAAAAAGTTTAAATGAATCTCTTTTTTATTAGGAAGACACATTCTAATCAATCTTTGGGAAAATTTTCGGCAAATATAATGAATAATGAATATAATGTGTTTTTTACGACAGTACTCATTAGTATACATCATAGCTATACTGTGTTACTATCAAATCAAATAATGTTTATATGTAACAAAAAGAATAATGAAGAACAAGTTTTGAATAAATATGTAAATACCAATTAATGTGTTATCTGGAATAAATATAATAAAATTGCCGTCCATATCTGTATAAAAATTATCTTTTAGTAGTTACTACTAAATGGTTATGCAATGGAAATAATGAGAAGGCATTTCTATTTATTTATTTATTTTCTTTTTTAATTTAAGAAAGAATCTTTAGTTGTATAAAATATTTGTATAAAAACTGCGTAAAAAAAAGTTTCATAAACTTGAAATCAATGATTGTGTTAAATGACTTGAAATGTAATGGTTTTGACTACTTTATACCGTAATGAACATCCTACTTTCATCAAACAAAGATCATATGAAAAAAATTAATTTTGTCTAATATGTTTTTGCGTAACCTTCTGCAAAAGTTGGAGGATTTAATAACAATTTTTAAATAAATAATAGTATGTAATAGTAATAAGGGTAATAGATAATAGTGTACATAATAGTATGTATACTATTATCTATACATAATAGTATATATATATAATATGTATATTGTAAATCGATAATGTGCACAGTATACTGATATATGCGGAACAATTCCTGCTCACCCCTCTCTCTCTATTTATGTATACACATACACAAATGTGTATAAATTATTTAAAAATTATTATTATCACTCAACTTTTAACAGAAGGTTACACAAAAATATTAGACAAAATTAAATTTTTTTGTATGATCTTTGTTTGAAATATATATTATTGTTGTTATTAAAATGTAATATAAAGTAATACAAATTGCTGAATATAAATGTATACTGTTGGTGGGACGAGTTGGGACCACTTCAATGTTCTTTGCCAATATTGATATGATTTGGTGCGTGTTGTAATTATTGGCAAAACAAGTCCTCTTTGAGTATTATTTAGTTAAATATTACATAATTATTTTTTATAACACTTTTTCCTTGATTAAACTTAGGAAATCGGCAAGGCAATTAAATAATAAGATATTTATAAAAGAAAAAATGTTCACAATTAACATGAGTGTTAATCTCATCTACTACAGTAAGTAAGCAATAGTTAATAAACATATATAAATCTATTTATGCTTTATCTTGAAAAATAAGGTCCCTTCTTTACTTTTATTAATTTTTCTTTTGATTGAAAATATCTTTTATAAAAATATCTTTTATACCTTATGCGTAGAAAAATTTACTATTTTAGCGAGTAATCTTTACCGCTGATGGAATGCGTAATAAAATATTTCATCATTGTACTGAATCTTTATTACTGAATTAAATTATTTACTTTTAATTTAACATTCCATGTAGTACGGATTATTATATTCTGCAATACATGCAGTGTTCGTTATTCTTATTTAATTTATTATTATTAGAAACATTGATCGTTATTATCCATAAAAGTATTAGTGACATTCATGCTATGTTGTACTTTTCAGACTCCTTTGAGTGCACCGACTGGTTTTTCTGGAACAGAGGAAGTGATATGTGAATCTGCTGCGCGACTACTATTTATGAATGTTAAATGGGCAAAACACGTTCCTGCTTTTACGGCATTACCCTTATCTGACCAGGTAATTATCCTTACATACGATGTTTTAATAAACAACGTTTTGCAGTACAAGTTAATATATACATTTTATACGATTCTTTTACATGTAACGAATGAAACATTATTATGAATAAGCTTGTTTTAGTACGTAATTGGTTGCTAGATAGAAAATGCAGAGGCGATCCTTATGGTAAAATAGCCTGTAATTTTGCTAGTCGTTAACAGGTTTATTTTTTCTAAAAATATTGTTTTTTGTTAACATTTAAAAAAATTTTCTTCTTAAATCTTATGAATTACAATTACCTCAGCTAATAGGAATTAGTTCAGTGATCATTTTTAAAAATATATTTTCATAGAATTACACTGATGAAATGCTTAACGTTTACAAATTATTTTTTACTATTTTAGGAAAAGTAAAACCTGTTCAAGTTTCATTATTTACATGCAAATGTAAATAATGATACAAATAATGAATTGTTACAGTTCAGCAATTTTTATTTAACTCGAATTTCTTTTCAACCTTTTTATACTTTAAGAGTTAAATACTTCTATACTTTGTGAATTAAATAGACCTTTCTATATAACCCTTATCAAAATTTAACCCTAACGCTTAAAAAAATGTTTATTTTTATCAAGAGATAAAAAAATTGGTAAATATTTATACTAACAGTTTGTTCAGAACTTCATAAATCTACAGTCTTCTGGATTTTGTGTGCCATAAGAAAAGAACAGAACAAAAATTTATACAAAATAAACACTTAACAGAATAAAGGTAAAAAATAAAATGTATTTAGAAAGACAACTTTAGTTGTAAAGCAGGTAGGTGAAACTGTAAAGAACAAACATTGAGCCGAATAAAAAAGTTCTTTGTTTCTTAATTCCAATAACTTACTCTATGGTTTATTAAAAATGGAATAAATCCTGCTGCGTAAAATTTTATCTATGAAAATTTTTTTTAGGATATTTAGAACATAAAAAATTATGTTAATTTATAAAATATTAAATAAAAACGGTTAAACATGAAATATAAAAAGGTGTAACTTTTCCTCTTCTTACAACTGCACACTACATTCTACATCGGTCATTAGATTTACTATTAACATTAAACCTATTCTTAATATAATAAATCAGAAAATATAGCTTAAGAAAGAATTTTTGTGCACAAATAGTATCCTATTTTATAAAATTATTACTATAATGCACTTCAATTTACGCCAGTTTTATTCAATTATTTTTCGAAAATGCGCACCTAGTCAGGACCATTTATATGTAAGTGAAAAAACCAATACCATACGAGCAGAAAAAATAAGGAGTTAGCACTATTTTTTTTACAAACTACATCATCAATATTATGTCGGATGCTTGTTTATTAGTTTGAGATAAATATTTATTAATGATTTTTTTTGATTGCAGTTAATGTTGCTGGAACAAAGTTGGGGAGAATTATTTGTGTTAGGAGCAGCTCAATTTCTACCTCCGTTTTCGTTCAATCCTCTTTTATCGGCGGCAAGCGAATTAGTTTCGAACAGCTCGAAAATATTACAAGAAGTTACTGCATTTCAAGAAAATCTTGCCAAGTTAAGACAACTACATCTTGATCCTCATGAATACGCTTGCCTTAGAGCAATAGTATTATTTAAAACAGGTAAGGAATAAAATGAATGTATTAATATCCAAACCAATATCCAATGAAAAAATTGTTAATGCAGTTTTATAACTTTTTAGCGAGTTTGTTTTAAATTGTAGCTTAAATAAACAACCTATTAGGTATGTTAAATACTTTTCTCTTTCCTTGAAACACTATATCCGAACAGAAATATTGTATTAACTAAATTTTAGTTCTTTCTTTTTTTAAATTTAATATTAGTTAGACTCATAAAACAATTTTTCTACGATTCAGATTTTTAAAACGTTTTTACTAAATTATTAATATGATATTATAACAAACAACACACAAAACATAACTTAAAACAAATTTTGTTTATTAATATTTAAAAAATTGAACTTTATTTGCATAAAAGAACAACATTATTTTTAAAATAATTGTGTACTCAGTTTAAAATAGAATGACAAAATTAAAAAAAAAAAAAATAGATGCAAACTACGGTCTGGAATTATAAATAGAGAATTAAAGCTTCAGCGTACAAAAAGCTGTAATCGGTTTCTAATTATTTATTTCAAATCTCTACCTGAAAGTTATCAGAACTGACCAACAGTCTATCAAATTAAATAAACTGTTTTTTTTATCGTTTTTGACTGTACTATGTGTTTAAGTCTACCATTATACGAACTGGACAAAACATTAATCGACTTGCAGTAATATAAAAAACAATCATTCCATATATCATGAGTTGTATTTTGAAATACAGTCACGTATTTTATCCTGTTAATAAAATTAATAATTTGATATGGAGTGATAATTAACTTAACACAGTCGTAAAATTCCTGTAGCATGTTTATGTAAATTATTGATGTAGTAAAAAATATAAACCCATATATTAAACTTCTCTGACCTTTTTTTATTCATGGTTGAAATCTTGTTTGTATTATTAACGGAGTCTTATCACGTTCTTATACATCAGTATTAGATTTGCTGTTTTCTTTCCTAGATGTGTAGAAAAAAATTATAATACTTCTAACTTTTTAAATTTCATTTTACCAGTTTCTTCCTTCAGAGAATCAGTTTTTGTATTGTTTTCGATTTTAACAATGGTCAGTTAATAACTGAAATATTTCGTTGGAACAATTTATTGTTCTTCATTTGTAGAATGAATATCACAAAATAATTTCTCTTATAATACATTGTCATTTAATTACTTCATTTCAAATTATTAAAGTTAATACTTTATTTAAATATTTAAAAAAATATTTATTTTCTGCAACGTTGGCCTGCGCTCTAAAATAAGAATAAGTTCACAAATTTCAAAACCGATAAAACGAATAATTACATTGGTAATGATTATTATTATTTTTAAAAATTTATTTTATCCTTATAAATATTCATTACATTTTAGTACAGAGTTCAAATAGTGACGCAACACCTTATGGAAGAATGTTTCCTTCTTCTGTTGCATGTTTAATTGAGGAAAAATGGGTTACACAATGTAGAAGAGAATATTCATTGTCTCCCAATACATTAGATGTCCCAGTTATGCCCAGACTCAGAATGCCTTCACAGAAACGTGTGGTGTGGATTCACGAAAAAAATCCTCCATCAAGGAGCTGTACAGATTGCCAATGTTGGATTGCAAATTGCCAATGTTGCCACCGAAAGTGCTAATACCAGAAAGTTTGATGATGTGCAAGCTGCATGTTCTGTTAGTTCCAAGAAGTCTGCCGCCTCCGTGGTGCGAGTGGTAGCGTTTCGGCCTTTCATCCGGAGGTCCCGGGTTCGAATCCCGGTCAGGCATGACCGGGATTTGAACCCGGGACCTTAATTGTAGCGTGGACATACGCTAAAATTCATTCATCTCATCCTCTGAAGATATACCTTAATGATGATTCCGGATGTCGAACAAAAAAAAAAGAAGTCTGTGCGACGCCTATTTAGCCAGTCTGGTTTCTCCGTTGGTAGTGCTCACACGGCATTGCACAAGTTTAGATGCATCCTGTAAAGATGCATGGAAACGGTACACCGTTTCCATGCTTTCTGTCAGTGGTTCATATCATCTGTAATGCCAGAGGGGGAAGAACTTAATGACTGGTTTGGTCCGACGAGGCATGGTTTCAACTTGATGAATACGTGAATGCACAGAATTCACGCATTTGGTGTACGGAAAATCCTTATCTGCTACACAAGTCTCTGCACGGAAAAGAAGTGGGCTAATCTTCATGATATTCTTATGGCACAGTGAACAGTGTGTGATAGATACAGAAGGTGCAACAATTTGTAAACAGTATTCCTGCCGACAAGCTAGAGTACACGAGGTTTCAGCAGGTCAGTGCTATTGCTCATAAAGCAACAACATTATGACTTCAGTGTTTTCATTGACAAGTGATTCCGATCGGGTTGTGGCCCCTTCGGTTTCCTGATTCACTTTTTCCACTCCTATTTTTTGTGGCGATACCTTAAGGATGCTGCTTACAAAACTCATCCTTTACACCGTATCCGAACTTCAGAGTGAAATTGAACGATGTTTCGTTGCAATTCCTTAACAAACGTTACAACAATATATTTAAGAGCGTACATCATATTCAATTACGTGGATCGATAATGGAGGGCACTTTCAACTGCTGTTGTAATTTATTCATTAACTGTTATTGTAAGGTTGTGTCACTTTTTGAACATTCGGTATTAATTGCATTTTATAAACAACTTTATGCTTCCAAAGACTATAGTGCTACAGTTAAGTAAAAACAACATACATATGGACCTTCAATAAATAACAGAATAATTAACATGAATCAAATTATTATAACCTATACTAGTTAAATTAATACAGAAAAAAATGGTTCAACAAAAAAATAAACAATTTATTGGGACTAATTTTACGACGTAATCTTTAAATAATTGCATTTTATGAGTACTGATCTACTAATAATTTTTTTTTTTTTAATAAAATATAAATATAAAAAGATCTTATGAAAACCCATTACATAAAATCTATATATATGTTTTCATCTATTTATAAATTATGTTTGATAAAAGTGCATCTACAGACTGTAGGCAATGGTATTAATACTTCATATAATATGTAGAAAATTTTTTTTTCCTCCTTTACATCGTCAACTCAACTCTTCACGTAGCATTGTTGTATCTGTTATAACCAAGTTCAGAGAAAGGGCATTATATTTTTATTTTGGTCTTATATTAATTTTTTTTTTTTTTTTTTACTATACTTTATTTAACTGTATTTAGTAGCTTCAATTAATAGATTATATTTATAAGTATTCAAATTTCTGAATGAAAGGAATTTTAATGACAAAGATACAAAGTATTTTTTAAAAAATGGCCAAACTTTTCTTTCACTCGATATGAGGATAAAGTTAGTTATATTTTTCTTTGTAATTTTGAAGGACTTCTTTATCAATTAAAATATTTCAAACACAAAATCATGTTATAATCTAGTAACGCCCATAAACATATAAATAAAATATATCCTCTTTTTCTCTTCCAAATCTGGTAAATTTTTTTTAAAATTGTAAATTGTTTGTATTTTTGTGTAGGTTTAGAAGGCAATTCTAGTGACTCAGATAGACGACTACAAGAATCCTCAACTGTATCAGCGTTGCAAGACCACACACAGCTTATGTTAAACAAGTATATCAGTACAGCTCATCCGACGCAACCTTTCCGTTTTGGAAAACTACTCCTTTTGTTACCTAATCTTAGAACTGTTTCGGCTACTACTATAGAGGAATTGTTCTTTAGAAGAACAATTGGCCATATACCGATCGAACGGATCATATGCGACATGTATAAAGCAAATGACTTGTAATAATATTTTTAAATGAAATATAATTGTAAAACTTAAAGGTGCTAAACTAAAGTTAAATTAAGTTTTTGTAATTATTACGATATAACAAATTATTCTGGGTTTATTTAAGAAGTAGATCTATCTACGTAAATTTAAATATAGATTTTTTTTAAAATTAATCAATCTTGTTTGCATATGTTACTTTGCATTACATTCCATAATAATGTAAAATATTTTAATTTTTTTATTCAATAATAAAAATGAAAAAAAAAATTAGTAAAAACAGATTTTAATAATAAAATTAATTTTTAATTAAAAAATATTTAATTTCAATTTATCATTGTGCAGCCAAAGATGAAAAAAGATTAAAGGAAAAGGAAACGGTTTTGAATTGTTTACTTTGATTAATATTTTAAAGTATTCGAGAAAGATCCTTCAAAAATTTTTTTGTTTTTAATCTGAAAAAATAAATAAATTTTATGAATTTGCGGTCAATTATGATCAACAAATTTACATATACATAACAAAGCCCATTCTTTTACTGTGTCGGATACTATTAAAAAAATAAAAATAAAAAGAAATACCTTGTTGGCATTATAATATTGGTTATATGCAAGCAATTTGAAAAAAAAAAAAACATAAAAACAAACATTTGACATAAAACAATATTCTTTCATGGGATAACGAGATATTCAAGCTTTCAAAATGTTAAGAAAATAATGTATTCATATTTATGCCTTTATGCCTACTTCATTTCTAAGCACAATTAGTGACTGATATACTAGTATTTAAAATATATCCCCGCTTTCTGAAAATATTTTCTTAATGTGTACGTTACAATCTGTTCAACTATTGAACAATAAGCAAGCAACTCCTCCACTGTCCTGTGAGATGCGTTTGATACGTATGACGTACATGAGGTGTAGTCTTGTACAGACTCAGGCCTACCGTTCTGACGTGTGGTTAATTGAACCCCAACAACCGAAATACACCAATATCGACTGTCTAGCATTCAAATCCGTATAAAAGCAACAAACCTTTTCTAGGATTTAATTTCGTATCATTTGAAAAAATCAGCTGTTAAACAACTGATTCGCGACGAATAGTTAACCAACAAATAAGCCCGGTGGGCTTTTGAAAATATAACGTAAAAATAAATTTTTAAATGTTTATAATATTAATATATGTTGAATAAATATTTTTGTTTAATTTTCATTTTATTACAACTTTACTCTTTGTATATTTGTATATATCATAATGTAAAGACTGTAAATTTTATACATTTTATTGTTAAATTTAAATATTTTATTTTTTGATAAAGAAAATATGATTATAAAATTGCTCTTTCTATAATGATTGTCTTTTTTTGTAAGTTATTTAATTTTATATAATAAATAATGATAGTTTAATTTTTTATGCACATCACAATGTATATAAATTAAAGATAGAATAACAAAAGTAATTCTACACAAATAAACCTAAAAAAAATTTTAGCACTGTGATTACTAGTTGTAGTTTTATTTTGCCATTTTATACATTTTAATAATAATAATAATAATATATTATTTTTATTAATTTCTTTTTTTTTATTTTTATAATTCGAATTATATATATATTTTTGTAATTGAACTTTAATGGAAGTTTTTTCACTTAATTTTTGAAGTGTTTTATTCATTAATATAATAATAATTTTCTGAAATTAAATTTTTTATATTTTTATAGTTTTAACATGTATTAAATGTGCCTTTTCATAATTATACGAAAGATGTGATATATAACTATATTTGGATATTTAAGTCAGTTCCCTTGCAATATCCAAAAGGTGTCCCTAGATTTTTTAAAGAATTTTATAAAAGAATTATATTTATTTATGTAAAATTAGTAATTTGTATAGAAAAAATTTATTTTAATATATTAGATGTTACATTTAATTATTTTTATTGTTTTTGTATTATTAAATTTCTTATTTATTATTAATAGAAAAAGTTATTTTTAAATTTAATCTGTTTTCATTTTTTAGTAAAATTCCTCTTGGATTTTCACTATTCGCCTATCAAATTTCTTAGATTTTCTTCAGTCAATTTGGATATTAAGAGATTTTTTGACTTGGAATTTAAAACTCTTAATACGTCTCAGGACTAGTTTGCCTGACACCGAGGGCAAGTCTAATTTTTGAAAAGTAATTAGGCTAGCAACGGGCTGTTAGGCAATATAATCTCCAAGGAATTACTTCAGAACTTTTTCAGAATAGGTTACAATACAAAAAATAAACTGGCTAATCAAATAGTTATTGACTAGCTTATAATCTTCTAGAATTCTTATCAGTAATCTTTAACAGAAGCCATGGAATTTAATTGTAATATTTTTATTTTTAATGAAGTGGATTCCAGTAAATTGTTTTTCTTACTTCAACCATAATTTCAATCTTTAATATAACTTATCTATTACAATGGTAAACTCTGTTTTGATTGTAATTTAAAACCTCAGAAACTGAAAACCGTTATTCTTACAGGGAATTTCTCTCCCATAATTTTCTTCCAGAAATTTAAAAAAATATCAAATCGATTGATCATTCTCACATTGTTAAGAATTTGGTTTGAGGGTTGTCTCAGTCCAACAATAGCATACGCGATTACATTGTTTCAGATTTTGAGTGTAAATATTTGTTAATATTCTATGTCTGGACCTCAGTCATCTTATGAATGAATATACGTAAACCTTTTGAAGGATAATAATTATACTTCCATCTATCATATTTACTTTCTGCTAAACTCTTTCCTCAAATATTTTTCTGCGGTGGAAAACAACATATTTACATATTTTCTTGTTTATTTCTTCCTATTGCTTCATAAATTATTTCTTCATGGGTCAATTTTATCTTTCTTTTGTGTATGAATACCTTACATTCCATGATTTTAAAAAGACATTGAAACAATATTCTTCATAAAATAATCACATTTATAGTTACGAATATTCTGTGTTGAAAATACATTAACAACAAATTATTTGAGGAAAAGATGGTAAAGGCAATTCTTCAGTCATCACCTTGTTTATAAGTTTAAAAGAATTTTTCTCCTGAATTAGAAAGATATGGAGCGAGAATTTATACATATATGCGTATAAAATATATAGAATGAGAGGTGGGAGAAAAAACATCGATGATCCCGTCGGTGATTCCCAATACACTTCTCTTTCTTTCTCTCTCTCTTTCTGTATACTTGCGCATATAGGTTATTCCACTACTATTTTTTTCTCCCGCTCTTTTTCTCTCTTTCTGTACACTAGTACGCATATACGTATACATTAATACAGAATAGAAATACTGTTGTAGTTATCCGGAGCACGTTGCTTTGTAGATATGGTTGTGTATACCTGTATGTATTGAAGTGTTTGTGTTAGATTAGAAGTTGTTTATATAAAATTAATTTTAAGATAATTTTTTAAATTCAGTATAAAAATAACAAAGCAAAATATTTGTGAAGAATAAAGAAAAAAATAGTAAATATATTAGAAATATTAATTTTAAAACAATCTAAAGAATATTACACGCCATTCGGGAGGCAAAAAAAGGGGCCATAATTATATAAATATGTATAATCATAGTTGTATTGTTAAACTTAATTTTGTATGAATATATATACTTTTAGTTTACGCAACTCGGGAGTTACAAATATTACGCGCCATTCGGGAGATAAAAAATAATGTGTGTGTGTGTGTGTGTGTG
>JAAAKQ030517425.1:6150-19234 GCA_010016005.3 Zanna intricata | reverse complement strand
TGGAAACATGCAAATCATTGCATTCAAAGAAGAATTAGTCGAAGAATTGACAGGAATCAACGTTAGTGCCTCCTCCTTCTCCTCTGACACCAGTAGACCAACCTCACTGCCTTGTTGATGTTGGCAGACAAGGAAGAAGGCGATATCATAAATGTTATGAAGAAAAGTCAAAGGCCGAAGGCAGGAAGATTGCCATGCGAAAAGCTACTCAAACCAAATATAAGTGTGTGGTGTATGAAAAACACTTTTGCTTGGACTGTTTTTTTTTGGTGTACATAAATATTTTGTCTGAAAAGTTAATTTTTTTTTATTTTCAAGTTGAAATTTTATTATATGTATGTTATTTTCAAGCCCATTTTCTAGCAGATTTTTTGTAATTGCTTTTGTATAGTTTTTGTCAATAAAAATAACATAATATTATAATACTGATATTCTGCATACAGTAATAGCCATGTGACACCAGTGAGGACTCACTATCAACAGGCCAATAAAGTTTCATGACATACTGGCCATGCTCTTTCACTTGCTATGTGTTTTAATAGGAACTGTGAATCCAGAGCGGAGTTACAAGGCCATATAACTAAACCTAACATGTGGTGACACATTCGACTCACGCGGCCATTAGACCTGTAACTCTGTGAATCCATGTTGGACTCACGTGGCACTTAAAGTGTTAAAAAATTAACTATCTCTTTAAAAGCAAAGAATGATCATAATGAACATAATTAGTTGTTTATTAACATAATAACCTAATGAACATAATAAGTTGTATCTTCTCCTTGGGTTTAAAAATTAATTTGCCATTTTTTTTTTTAAATGATAAATGATCATGAATGAAATCACTTAATAAACTACCTTTCTTACTGTTTATTATGGTATATTAATCTTAGTTCTGGCCAAGAGTGCTTATTATAAACAGTAGGCTATTTAATAAAAATTCTAAGAACTTGTTTTGAAAATTCTTAAAAAGGTTTATATTCACTTATATTGCATATTGAATTAATTAAAATGAAATGGATGACGTAAATACTAATAAAAAGAAGTATCGTTGGTTTTTTTTTTATTATATCAATAACTCTGAATTTTAAAATTACAAAATATTTTAGTTGAAATGCTTCATTTTTTGATTATTACTTTTCTTTATTTACAGTTTTTTAACATCAATTGTCTATCACTCGTAATGTAATCTATTTATTTTTTTTCTTTCATTACCACCATCTAATACTGCATATTAGATTTTCAACTTCCAGATCTATATACTCCTTTTCTTTCCTCTTGTGTTGTACTTATACCAACATGTTGTTGCAACTTAAGCCCCACCAGTACTAAACCCTGCCTGCTTTTTTTTTATACATTGAATTCTTGACACTCAGATTTTAAAATACTTGATCACTTTTCTCATAACAACTTATTTTGTTTTTCATTATTAATTTGAAAGTGTAAGGAAATTTTTTATTTATTTTTTTTTTTTAGTTATTTTCATTTTGTTATGTCTCCTTGAAATACTTTGTCAGTATTTTGTTTATATGAAACGAGAGTGTTCAGCATAGCTGTCTTAAAAAGGTATAATTAATTTCTTTCTCTATGTGTTTACCGTGAATATGATATATGATTAACACTCTTTGTCTGAAGAGTTTTTGTCAAGGATGTATTGCCATGTCATAATTGTATTTACTGTATCTTAATTTCTGGTTCATATCACCTTGTCGTTAGATGCCTTAACTGTGAGAGTGAGATGAGGTGTAGTTATAAAACTTTTTGGGTCCCAGGCAGACTATAAACTATTCTGATCTATCTCGATGAGTACATTTTTCTCACCCCTACTATTTTCTTTATTCTTGATCCCTTCTTTTCCAGCATTGGTTCTGAGGTTGTAAATCTGACCCTCCTAGATCTTCCGTGTGAAGATGCTTTAAAGATCTTGAGTTATCCTTGGAATTGAGAGCTGCCAACTGACTTGGAGGCTCTCTTGTGTTTTCTACCCATTAGCTGAACAGTAAGTCTAATTACTGAAGAGACTCTGGTAAAAAGCCAGGTTTCAAAAATCGATTAAAAAAAAGGAAAAAGATATTAAAGCTTTAACATTCATTTTTCTTCATATCTTATCAAGAGGGTTTTGCTCATAAGTAGGTTTTTTGTGGTCATTTTTGCTCATATAATAATTGATTTCTTCTTTTGCCAATTTTGTTTGTGTAATAGTTTTAGAAATATCTGTGATGTTTTTTCTTCTAGTCCCAGTGATACATGGTACTATCAAAATGCTCCTTAGCGTATGGAATTTAAATGTAATAGTTTTTTAGCTTATGCTATTGCTACTGGATCATAACCTCATAATGCTACTGGATCATAGCCCAAAAACCTTTTCCTGGTAAAAGCTAAGTATTCATGTCATATATTAGAAGCGTTGGTCTCTTACATTTAAATTGTGCTTTTGTATAAGTTTGTATACATTAATGCAACATCGCAAATCAGCTGATTTCGAAGTCAAGAGTTCTAAGGTTCAAATCCTAGTAAAGATAAAAAATTTTATACGGACTTGAATACTAGATCGTGTGGATACCGGTGTTCTTTGGTGGTTGGGTTTCAATTAACCACACTTTTCATGGGTGGTCGACCTGAGATTGTACAAGACTACACGTCATTCACATTCATACACATCATCCTCATTCATTCTACGAAGTAATACCTTATGGTAGTTCCGGAGGCTAAACAGATAAAGAGAGAGAATAAGATTATTAAAAAAGAATCTCAGCAATATTTTCACTGATGTAAGAAAACGTTTTCAACTAACAACAGATATTAACCTATTCCATTTCTGTATTCTCATCCCCATATTCCTTTAGATTTAACAAAACAAATTATTTAGAGAGAAAAATATAATTGTGTTATTTTATAGAAGTGAAGAGATAGGAAATTAATATGAAAGTTAGTATTATGACCGTAACATTGTTTTGCTTTGCTGGGTGGAAAAAAGAAGTTGTAGTTAAATCAAGCTATTAGTTAAAAGTGAAGAGAATACTATTGTTATCCTGAATTATTAGAAGTTTGAAAAATATACTTAATGTGTGACAGTTTTTAAAGTAGCACCAAATTCTTTTATTTTACTAGTGATTATAGTATATACTATTACAAGAGGGGAAAAACTATTGTTGGGACAAAAATCATTATTCCACTTTTTTGTATTTTGGATTAAGATCATAAGAATCAGGAAATATAAAAAAGGGTAGTTCTTTGTATATTTATATCTGGCTGTATGGATCAATAACTTGAGATTGGTAGAAAAAAAAAAATCAAAAAGTAGCAACTTTAATGAGTATTGATCTATTTTGAAAGGAAAAAGTTTCTTTTTTATAAATTTTGATTAAAATTACTCAAACATTAAAAAATAAGATTAATTTTAGAGGCATTTTGGCAAGAGAAGGCCAGTAGAAAATTTATTCAGAATGAAACATCTACAAGATGTGATTCAAAGTTCAATGGAATATCTGATTGTATTCATAATGTATGGGGTAAAAAATAGAGTCGAAACCAGTATGGCAAATATATTTTTCAGTTGCACATTTTGACTTAGTTTTTGTTTCTTTTCAGTTGTGTTTCTAGATTTATTTTTACACACAATAACACTGTTGTTAAATTCAGTAGAGCATTGTTTGAAGCTGAAAAACCTGCTTCTGTTGTTTCTTCATCTGTTTTCATAATAGCACCCATTTTTATTTATATACAGTACAAGTATCAGAATCTGCTTATAAACAAAAATTAGAGTTTATATACAAATGTTTGCAACAAAGAGCTTATAAACAAATAAAACTAAGTTATAACTAAAAGGAACAGAAAATAATAAATTTAACTGTTCATAAAGTTTTTTCTGTCGGTTACAGAAACTAAAAGAAACTTATACATTAACTTTGTCTTGCAAATGACAAAAAGAAATAAAAGCCAAGTAACTACAGAACTTAAACATGTTGTTGGGTCAAATATATAGACAAAACTAAAGGATTGTTTGGCAAAGGAATTATGGGAAGAAGAAGGTCCCATACCTTTAAAGGCGATTACAAACCACAGTTTCTTGGATTGGAAGAAGTAATCTTGTAAATCTAAGAGTTAAAGTTACTGTTAAGAATTATTGTTATGAAATTTTAATCTATGTTTCGTGATTGGTAGGTAAAATCTTCATCAAAATGTAAAATACAGTGAGTTGGATGTTGAGACAGAGGTTGAAACTTTTCTCAGTAAAAGAAAAATATACAGCAAAGAAGTTTTGTAACACTGTTGCCAGTTTGTTTTTTGTAATATAAGTAATCTTGAAGGAAATGAGTGGACACAGAAAAATTAAACATTTAAAGAAAGAACATTGCACACATTGATTTTAGTCTGATAAAAGTTATCACAATTTGTAATTAAAAAAAGAAAAAGTAGTGGAGCGATTTAAATTTGCATAGGCGTGTTAAAGTTTCTTTTTCTTTTTTAAGAATTATTGAGTTGACAGAATGACTGATGACTTGTACTTTTTGAGTACGTAAGGGGAAAATTATGTTTTTTTATAAATATCTTGTAAAATATGAGTTTCTTCAAAAAAAATCTCAAGATAGCTTTTTTGAAGTTTATAATATATATATATTTTTTTTAATCTGGTTTTATTTTGGTTGGTATACAATAAAAATTAAGAGATGCAACATTTAAAAATGGTATTTTTTTGACTCTGAAAAACCTAATTTTATTACTCTTATTTTTACAATTCATTCAATTTTTTTTTTTTTGTAAAAAATATTTCATATTATATTTCTACATTTTATATTGCAATATTTAATACACCCCTTAAAATGTACTGCTGGATTGTTTTATTGATATTGTTTATTTGATTATTTTTTGTCAAAAACTCTTACTTTTCCATTTGCTTTACTTGTTATCAGAGTGTAAAATGGCAGTGGCAAGTGACTTGAGTTTGTGATATTGGAAAATAACTGCAGTTTAATAGTTTTAAAAAAAAATCTAATTAACAATTTTTTAAGAGTTGCATGTAAATCTGTGGTAGGTGGGTTAAATAATTATATAATAATAACTGACTCAGCCTTAATTTTATGACTTTTCTTTTTTAAATTAATATTATTTTTATGATTTATTTTATTTTGCGTGAAACATTTTAATAGGGGTTTAGAAGCCAACACATACAAGTGACAAAAACAAATTTTTTGAGATAATGCATTTAATGATTACTGTAATTGAAGAAACAAACTTCAGCTTGGTTTTATTATACTACATCTTTACTTTTTTGTGGTCACATTAAAAATGTCAGCCACTCTACATTTTTAGTTTTTCCCCCAGATATCTGTACTAGTACCACTTTGCTTCCAAGTATTGACCAAATAATTAATAGAACACAATATTTTTAATAAAATTTAATAAGAAAAGTTCTTTCATTTAATTTGCTACAATAAAAAAAATTAAAAATTAACAGTACAAAAAAATTGAAAATTAACATTCAGAAAAAATTTTTTAATACCGATTTTGTTGGCTAACAAAATATTTTAATAAGAAAGGACCCTTTCTTTTCTGTTCAGCCTCCAAAACTACCGTAAGGTATTACTTCAGAGGATGATAGTATGAATGTGAATGAAGTGTAGTCTTGTACAGTCTCAGATCGACTACTCCTGAGAATTGTGGTTAGACCCCGATTTAAGGGTCCTTAGAAGAAAGGACCCTTAAATCAAAACTATTATAATATTAGTGTTAACATTATTGTAAATAAAAACTGAAAAATTAACTTTAAGAAAAGTTTATTTTTTTGTCACTATTGTCATTTTTCCATTCGGTCTTCATAATCTGTATTATATGTCCAATCTGGTTCATCCTGTACTTCATTATTTTGGGTAGCAGTTTCATCATGTGAAATATTTAAATAAAAATCATGGCAGATAGGAGCCACATAAGGCAACAATTCTACAAGATTTTTGTATTTAACTTGTTTTATTATTTGCTTGTGGTGTTGACCACTAGATGTGGAAATGTTGCTGCTATTTTGCGAGCTTGTACTGACTTCATGTTTATTACTTTAAATCCTTGAACATCACTAGTAGTGGTTTTATGAAAGAGGTTAAGTGGATACTTTAAAACTGTATCCACTGCATACCTCAGATTCCAGGGATTTTGTCGTCAAAAATTAGCTTCAATAAGTTCAAGATAATGAAATCATCCTTCATTACAGAGACAATGAATTTTCAGTTGCTTTTGGATACTATGTTACACCAATTTTGAGGAATGTAGATATCTGACTGCTTTTTCTCATTTTTAAGACCAAAGTTAGAGTCGCACTGCATGAAGGAATGCTCAAAAATAAACTAGTGATGATCAACCTTATTAAAGTTTGTGTTTCTCACAACATAAAGCTAAAACTTTACAAAGTGATTACTTTTGTTTTGTCCCCCTGGATTGTCACTAAAGGCTGTGATACGAGTAAATTGTGTAGGCAAAGTGTGAATAAATTTTAGGATTTAGGATTAGAATAAGATGCTAATTCCTTACATCCTCCGCCTGCTTATCCTTTATGTCACATATACAGTGAAGCCTGGCCAGTTTTCAAGTTGTGTACACAGGAGTTATATGTCCTCAGCTGTCAGGCATAATATGCTTTACTGCAGGTAATAAGCGCAAGTTTGGGCATCATTTTTTGTTAATGAAAATAAACTGCTTCATGTCGAGGATCATCAAGTTCTTTAGCATCTTTCATAGCCGTTTTTGCAGTCCCTGCTTTCTACAGATGAAGGTTTTTTAACAACTTAGCCTCATGTTTTTTTTTATATTCATCTCAGTAAGCAACTTGGAATTTGTCGTAAGTTGCATAGATATCTATGCTTGGTCTGTGAAAGCCGAGATTAATTGTGTATTAAATAGTTCATGGTGCATACTCTCTTTTACAGGATCAACAGCTTTCTCAGAATGCAATTTGTTATACAAGGAATACATCTTTTTTACATTAAGATTTGAATTAAGATATTTTAAGTTAGGATTTTGTTTGTTGCCTTGTGTAATGGCTAATGTAACAAGGGAATGTTCTTTGACCAAATGAATTTTACACTGAGGTGTTTTGTTAGTGGTTCTTTCTTGCCCCCTTTTAGTTTGAATGGAGACACCAGTGCTTGAATTTTTTTTCTTCCCTACTACATTCATGTGGATTTATTTGTAATGTCCAGAGTAAGGGAAAAACAGTTTGCATATTCTATGCCCCCATTTAGTGAATTGATGGTAATACTTAATTTTTTTTTTTAATAAGTGTTTATCTTTATTTTGCCTTTGACATTTCTCTTTACCCATTTGCTGATTTTAAATTGCAGTTTCCACTTTCCTAATTTTCAGAAGTCATTAAATATTTCATGTTGCTTTTCTTCTGGTAAATTTTTATTATACTTATATCTACATTGGTGATTGAATGGAGGGTGTGAGTTTATGAATGGTTTATGAATTTTATTTTTTCTACCTATATACTGTTTCCCCTCATTTTTTGATTTTTTTTACCTTGTTTCTTAAACAGGTACTTGGTCTTCACAATTTCTTCCCCCCCCCCCGTTCAAGAGTTGATGGTCCTTTCCGAGATGATTCCCCTGAATCACTAGTATTGGTGTATCAATCGTCAGCAGCATTACGAACAGAATAATCAGGATTAGAATCGGTATTATCTGCAAAAGAATTTAAAAGAACTGTAAATTCCTGTTATTTGTTATTTTTTAAATTAACAAAATAAGAGAGTATACAGAATTATTAAGAAGTAATAATGCAGTATGCATACAAAAAAAACTATGTAAATGCATTGAAAAATAGGGCACAATAGAGGTTTTTTTTTTTCATAAATATTTTGCATCTGTTACAAGAAACTTTGCTGATTAGAAACGGTTAAATTAAATTACAAGATTTTGATTTTTTCCATTGTAGTATACTTAATGGTACAAATATATCCAATGTAAACTTCTTTCAAATGTGTGGTTATCTTCACCTGAATCAATCATTATTTTAACTTTTTAACTACATAAAAGCATAATCAAAAATTACTGTTGAAAGATAATGTACAAAATTCAATACAGGATGTTGGCTATTTCAAACTAAGCATGTAGTAACAAAACACATATTCAAAATATCCATTCACATACAAGAGAATGGCTTTGAGTTCAATGGATACTAGTGTCACCTGATTTCCTTTCCTTCCAAATCAAACAGCTGGTTTACTAATTTGTTAAAAAAGAAGTAACTAGATCTCAGCACCTATCAAGTTTTCAGTTTTATCCCTTTACAACCAACATATTGTTCATGTTATAAACCCATTAAAGGTATAACCTAATTTTTGCAAAAAAGATCACTTGTATCCATTGGCTTCTGGGACCTCCTCAATTAGTCATGTTATTGATTCTTCAAGGAATTGTAGATTTCTACTCTTTTGAAAAACAGAAAGATAAGTGAATTTTGTTTCCTAGAAGTTTTAGATGAAATAACATACTGTATCACTTGTTATATATAAAAAAAAAATAAAATTTTTCAATATTACCATTTTGTAAATTGGACTGTACATATATACTAGGTTTTAGATTCATGAGATTTTTTTTAATGTTTTGTAGGTCAATTAGTCCGTTACTCAGTTGCTTGCCTAAGGATTCAAATTCAATTTGTTTTGAATTTTAAGAAGTTGATAAGTCTATTGTTCTTGATAGAAAGTAACCTTACTATTCCTGCCCTGATTGTTATTTTTTCTAACCTCTGGAACCACCGTTAAGGTATATCTTAAGAGGATGAGATGAATGAATTTTAGTGTGTGTGAAAAATGCGATGCCTGACCAGGATTTGAACCTGGGACCTCCTGATGAAATGCCAAGACGCTACCACCAGCCATGGAGGCTGATACTTTCTTTTGAATTGTCATAGTAATTATCACTTAAATATTCATTATCCTATTCTGTATTTAATTAAATGTAATTTTCACTGCGTACAACATCAACATTTAGAGATAAAACTAGAAAAAAACTTCTTGCGATGGATACAAAATGATTATTAAAAACTTCAATTATTGATGTGATATAAGGACTACAATAATATGATTTTTTTTTTTTTCATGTTTACTAATATTAAATTTAGTATATTGATAGCAGAATTAGCTTATTTCAAAGCTGATTGAATAAAGTTCATGAGAATGAAAAATGTGCTCTTGTTAGGCTATCACAATAATAGTATTGCCTTGGTAAAATTTGAGAACAGTTATATGTGTGTTTGGTTTTTTTATAGTGTCATGGACATACAACACCAGCCTTTAAAATGTTTTTATCCTTTCCATTCATACTACTTTTAATAATAATTATAAAAATTTTATATGATAAAGTATTTGGTATCTGTTTGCTGTAATCTGATCCTGCAAAAACAAATTATTAAAGGAAACTATTGTAGAAATTGAATATTTTTATATGAATTTCTCAGTACATTCGTATTAAGTTAGTTATGTTTCATTATTACTTATTTTTTAAATTTTCTGTGTTCAACTTTTTTCTAATGCATTTTATTAATGATCTTTTATTGGTAACTGTTATGAATGTATCTTCTTTATGTATTAACTTTTTCATTATTTATATGTGTTAATGCTTAGTGAAAATGTTTTACAATTTTCAGCATTAGACTTTAAAAATAGCTTTTATTTTTGCTTTAAAGTACATTATTTAGATACTATTTTAAATTTTACAATGTTCAGTATTAAAGAAATATTAATGTACTTCTATCCTTTTGTTTTGATGTAAAAAATACAATTAATATACCCAGCACTTAGAAATAAGTAATGCCACTAACACTTTATAAATAGTGGTTCATTTTAAATTGTTGGCAAATAATTTTTGTTCTAATTTTATCAGTCAATACTACATTTCACATTTTATTATCATTTATAAAACTATAAACCCACTTACTTTACTTTAAATGTACTTAAATTTATACTTTACTTCTTTATTAGACTTCGTTCTAATTCAGTAATCTCTTTTTTATTCTTAATATGAAAATTTTTAATTTTGTCAACCTATGCTTCTAGTAAGTTCTCAATTCATAATTTTAATCATAAGAAGTAACCATTGGGTTTATCTACTGGTAAAATGCAACATCATAAATCACCTGCTTTCAAAGTCAAGAATTCTGAGCTTAGAATCCTAATAAAGGCAGTTGGCATTTAATCAGATTTGAATACTAGATTGTGGATACCAGTGTTCTTTCTTTGGTGGTAGATTTCAATTAACACACATCTCAGGTATGATCAGCCTGAGTTTATACAAGACTACACTTCACTCACATGTTGCAAATAAGGGACGTGGCTGCCTACTGGTTCTGAATCCAGAAAGCTGTATGGAAAATCTGAAGACTTGAGGAATATCCATAAGACAGCTAACTATCATAAGAAGTAAATGAAACAGGTCTGTTTAATTTACCAGTTTATTTTGTGACATTACATTATTGTTCAGTTTAAAGAAAAGTCAATACTAGGCTGATCCTATCCTCTAAATTTGTTTGCTGAAATTCTGTTTGTATACTATATTTCTAGAACTTAAAAATTGATGTGTAACACATTAAATCTCATGGGTTATCCCAGTAATAGCCTAAAACTCAGAATGACACAAAAAAAAATAATTAAAATCTGTGTTTAGTTTAGATAATCATAAAGATCTATAAGTTAAATTTTAGGTTTGACTATTTGCTAGATTGAATTTTTTTTTACAATTGGTGTATGATTTAAACAATAAACTTATAAACAAAATTTTAGAAAAGTAACTAGTAATTACTAACAAATAAATGTAAAAACGTAAGTGACCCACCACGATTCAAGAAATTCATCTGATTTGTAATGATTGTTCTCAGAATGTTTTAATTTCTTTTTTTAACTGCATCAAATTTTCTGATATCAAAATACAATCATTATATCTTTTGAATCTTAAGCAAAAAATGAATGGAGAAGGATTATATTATGCACTCCCATAACTTATTTCTTATTTGAGTTTAATTTGAAAGCCCATTTTGATTGAAAAAAATTCTTTTTTCAGCACTGTAAAGTGTGCCTAAGTTCTAAATAAAGGTTTGCGTGAATCTAAATACGAAATTCTTAAGATAATTTTAATTACATTCTTCTTTAATTGTAACCATTTATTTACAGTTTTCCCCTTGTATCTATTACCCAAATTGTAGCTCCATAATTTAAATAAAAACATAAAAATCTTAACGATACTGTTGCCCATTTTGCAGATAATAAACAAAAGTAATTCAATCATCTCTTTTTAAGTTTGAGACTCAAATAAAGCAAAGGAGTTTTCTACTCAGGGAAAATTCAGAATATATGGTAGGTGTCAGAACTTTTAACTGTACATCACCAGCGGTAGTAGATTTAAAAAAAATATACATATATAGAAACTTTGCAAAAGTGTTGTTCTAAATGGTTACAAACTTTCATCATAAATTTTACTATTTGAAACGTAAGTTATGCGGTAGTTAAGAAAAAATGTTAATTGAGAGTGAATAAACAATGAATATTTGGATATTTCACTATAACTAAATATTTTACATAACTTGCTTACTATGAGAGAATTTGTTGCAACCAAATAACATATTCATGATAAAGATATGATGATCTTTACTTCTGACTTCTTCCCTAAAATAAAAATGTGCTTGAAAGAAGACAATTTTGAATCTATTCAAGTCAAATTGCTTTTCTAATCACATCAGTGCCAGGTGACTTTTAAGGGTGCTTTAAATCGTAGGAAATTTGCTGGGGTTGTTTAAAATTGAAAAGAATTATTTTAAAGAAGACTGGAAATTAGGATAGGTAAGTAATTCTGTCCTAGTAAGCAAATTATTGAAATTTTATTGTGTCATCTATTAGTACATTTGGAGCATGCAAAAAACATATAATCTTGAAGAAAATGATTAGAACTGTGTAAATTTATCCATATTAGGTCCTAATTATTGGAATTCAGTATATTTTTGAAGAATTTATGATTGATTATGAAAAATCACTGAAATGTTGTTATTTGTCTAACATTTTCAGTTAAAAGGATATCAGTTGACATAATTTCTATGTTTATTGTTCATCTGACCTAATTTTAAACAGAATCTTTCAGATGGCAAAATAAGATACATCAACATAAACTTTATTAATTTAACCTTAGGAAAATAAAAATTCATTTACATGTCATTTCAAAATTATTTTTTTTTATAAAAATTTAAAGCGATAGTTATATTTTAAAGAAGGAGTATGAATGAATATTTTAGTAGTCTTTACAATGGATGCATTGATCCCTAAATATAATAATTGTTTCATCATGTAAATATGGGCATATATTGAAAGGGATTTATAGAAAACTGATATTAAAAAAATATTGCAGAGAATCTTTAGTCGTATCTGGTGTTGAAGAATCAACTAATTTGATAAATTTAATCTCTTGACTTTGCGATAAAACTTGCAAACTATCAATAAATAGACAGTTCATTACTGAATTCAGTATGTGTATCTGTGAACAGTTTTTGTCTCGGATTTGTATTGAGGATTAGAAAAATACATGAAAAGCCTCAATCGGCTGTTGAGTTTACCTCAAAATGGCTGCCAAAATTAAAATTCTGTAATAATCATTTATAATAACAGTGTAAGCTATCGAGTTTATTCAACTGCACTAATGTAGGGTTTACTAAAACGCATACATTATATAAATATCAATTTTGTAAATCAAATGTAAAACCCCAAAACTTGTTTTGTTCCTGAAACTTTTATTTTATTTTCTAAAGAAAAAATTATAACACTTTTCTGGAGTGATTTGTTAAATAGGTATGAACTTAAAAATCCTGCAAGAGTATGAACTTTATAAATGCATCAATAATTTCAAAATAATGGTTTTCCACTTCTTTAAAGTGTGTCTTTTCGATGTTAGTATCAAATTAAAAAGAATAACTGAACTTACTAATTCTTAAGGTGGAACAAACTTCAGAAAGTCAGAATTGAAACCACTATGAAAAAGCACTGGTTATTATTAATTTTCAGTGTAATTTATAAATTTTAGTTTTTTTAATTAGTCTTTTCTATTTTATTTTT
>JAAAKQ030517414.1:0-19234 GCA_010016005.3 Zanna intricata | reverse complement strand
CAAATTAATAAGTTTGATGAAATGTGCATCAAATTAAATGTACTAATTAACCATCATAATTATGTTAATTGGTTTGATGAAAATAATTGTATAATTATGAAGAAGGAATTTAATTTACATGGAGTTCATATTTGGTGTACAAAAGCAAAAAATAAATAAATAATAAATTCTTTGCCAAATTTCATCATTCTGTCAAAATTACTCTGAATACTGATATACATAAACTTCAACTCCTTTACAACATTTTATACACCTTTAATTTATATTACCTAATTACCTTTGTATTGCCTAATACAAGCCTTTCCGGCTAAGATCTGAGGGTGTTTTTTTTTTTACTAATAAAAAGAACACATCTGTTGTGGATGTAAATGCTAATGTCTTAAGGAGGTAGAGAATTAGGAATTAGTTTCCACTAACACTGAAGCATAAATACTCGTTCTTGTTATCTGAAATTAAAATACCAATACACAACCAAAGATGAACTGAAAAACAATTTAATAGCAATTGGAATAATTTCATCCGTTGATTACTAGCGAGTGCAAGACCAAAGTTTTCAGTATTACAGATTTTAAATCTCAGTGCACGGGTAATCGATTTTTAGCCTAATGTCTAGTGTAAATTTTTTTCCATGATTAATATTATAATGATTATAAAACAATACATTTACACTAATTATTTCTTAAGATGAACTGATCTCGCACGGATTCAATTGTAATTATGATACATTTAGGTTTAGTTAGATTAGTACTAATGCTGATACCTCTGAGCCAAAAAAAATGATGAAATATCATCATAAATAAACAAAGTAATGGATAAAGCAAAACTTATAGACAAAACCTATTAAACCATAATGTTAATGTTGTACAATTAAAGTGAAGAACCAAAATAATACATGTTTCTGTAATAATTGAATTATTTTTTTATATGTCCATAGTCTTATTAAGTAGTAAACAAATAACATGATTTAACAGCGTTCAGATGTTATTTAATAATATTTTTTTTTTTTACAAATCTAGGTAGTGTAACATTGATGAATGTAATAAAAATTACATATTTTTATAAAAAAGACTGACATGTAATTTGATATTATACAACATACCTATCAACTGCACGTTTCTTAAAATGTGGAATGTAATCTGATTAACTTTATAATAAAGCAAAACAATTTTATATCAATGAATTTATTATTTGAAACACAAAAAAAAATTAAATCAGTGAAACCTGGAATGTCTAGAAGTAAAAACACTTGTAGCTGTTGAAGATGCCTGTTCATCTCTGTTTATAGCTGTTTCTTGAGATATAGTTGATGTACCATCTCCAGAAACAGTTGATGATTCTGAATCAAGACTTCCTGTTGAGCCCACTCCATTCATCAAAGCAGCTAAAAGAAAATGAGAGAAATATATAAATAAAAAAAAAAATGTAATAAACCTAACATTTCTATTTATATCTTTATGAATCTCTATAAATTTCAAGGGAATAAGGTGATGAAAACTTACAGAATGTGGATTGTCTTCAGACTAAACATTTTTATAACCATATTTCCTTACAAAAATCTCAGGCCTTCTGAGTAAATTATCAGTGTGAATGAGCTAATAAGAACATTGGTGAGGAGTACACTTAAAAGGTAAAGGAATAAGTGTATTTTATAGATATGAAAAAAAGAATTTGACCTTGTCAAATGGGATACCTAATGGAAATAAGGAAAAAGAGTAGATTGGACAGATAGAAGATAGATTAAAGAATGGTACACGAACCAGAAAATGGCTTTACAGTATGTTGAAGAAATGATCAGAAATTCTCTAGAAGAAAACAAAGGAATATGATAGTAGGAAAGAAAATGAATTGCAGAAGGTTTGTAGATAAAATGGTATTTTTTTTCTTAGGAATTGAAGCACAGGATCCTTGACAGATGACTTTAAAATCAGAAAACACTACCACAAAATATGTATAAAAATGAGTGTTAAGTAAATAAAAATAATGAGGATTTGAGAAAATAATTCACTGAATCTCTGCACAAAAAAAAGGAAGAATTGAACAAGGAAAATAGAACAAATACATAAGTAGAAGATGATAAAGTTACCTTAGTGTAAACACAATGATGCGCAACAGAACACTTGTGTGATTGTGGAGAGGGAAGGCGACCATCGATAGCATTCCTGTCTAATGCAATCCTGTCTAATGCTTTGCTTAGTTGTAATAAAATACTATTACCTTTTGTTAAAAATATTTATCAATACTCCTTTCACAGTGTAAAATATAGTATTTTCAATACTACTTCCATAGTTTGTGTATTTACAGTTAGAACTAAATGAACAGAATTATGGAGTATAATGCCTCAACTAAGAACTAATTGTAAATTGGGATGGGAAGTGGCTATAAGAAGCTGGAGTAAATATATTATAATCAACAAATACAAAAAATTTCAGAAGAAAATTCCAATATGTTATGTTCAAAAACACAAGCTTGCATTGCTGATTTATGTGGCATATCAGTTCACCTGGTGTGAAAATTTGGAAAAAATAAACTTGGTGAAAATGAAAGTTTCACTATACCAGGAAAATCTCAAAAAAGAATAAAGAAAAAAGTTAGTATCAATGGTTTTTCAAAGATGTGCATTAAGGAATATCATGTATTATTATCATATACATCATAAAAAATTAGCGACATTACATAACTTGTTACAGGCTTTGAAAAGAGAACATACAGATTTGCATTTAAAATTTACACAAAATTTTACAGAATATGGGTTTTAGGTAGAAAAAGACTGCTGATAACAAAAAATTCTTAGTGGAAAAACATGACTTTGGTTTAAAATGTGTAAATTATTTGCAAAATTTTCAGAGGTATAGAAACGATTACAGAGTAATTATTTTTTCTGACAAGTCCTACATTTGTTCACCTCATACAAAAAGTTTTGGTTGGACTGTTGAATCTGTTCTAGGTTACAAGAAACCTATATCGAAAGGACAGAGATTGATAATGATACATGCAGGAGGTGAAACTGGAAAAGTCCTTAATACTCTTTTAATATCCAAATTAGGTCAGAAACAAGGTAATTACCATGATGCATGAATGCCGATAACTATGAAAAATGGCTGAAAAGAAAACTGATCACAAATATTTTACCTCATTCAGTTCCAGTTTTCGACAATGCATTTTACCGTAATCAAAAATTCCATTAGGTTCCAAACTCAAATTATAGAAAGCAAATGCTATCTTAAAATGATTGTAAACTAAAAACATTCCATGCTCACAGCAGATATTAAAAGTCTAACTTTATCAACCGGTGAAGTTAAATAAAGTGTGCTATGAACAATTCTATTTTGACAAAATATTGGAATATTATGATTATAGTGTTTTAAGACTGCCACTATACCATTCTAAACTTAACCCGATCAAGCCGATTTGGGCAAGAGTAAAGAATCAGATAGCTGAAAAGAATGTTTTACCTTGACAAAATTTTGGTGAAGTTAGGCAAATAGCAAAACAAAGATTTTGTAAATTAATGGCTCAAGACTGAAAACTATGTTGCGATCACGCTTTTAAAATTTGAAAAGCATATTCAGAGACAGATGCAGTTGCAGATATGCAAATTGAAAATTTTATTATGGTAACTAATGATAGCGACACTAGTGACGATGAGTCTGAAATATCAGGTAATGATGATACATAATGTAATAACATGATTTATTCAAAAACAAAATAATACAGCATCATCATTTATAATCTACCCAATGAATAATATCCTATTTTTCTTTCTCAAAAATAAAGTTGAGAATGTAAAAAACATTTTAAAAATAAAAGAATAAAGAAAATATGCAAAAAGAAAATTTTGTGAAAAATAAAAAAACAGCGCGCCAATTGTCACCATTCATCACCTTATTTTTTTTTTAAACCTATGGAACCACCATCAGGTATTACGTCACAGGATGAAGATGGATGTGTAGCGTGTGAAATGCCATGCCTGACTGGGATTCAAACCCAGAACCTCCGGAAGAAAGGCCGAGATGCTACCACTCGTGCCACAGAGGATGGCGCCATTTATCAATTTTTTTTTTCTTTGAGCACCCCCAACCTGTAATTTGACAACTGATTGGCTAGCTGGTTAGCCAATTAGTAGTATATAATAATCTTTAAATCTTAATGTATTAAAGGGCAAAAGTCTTTTTGCTTTACACTTTTATTGTGTTCATAAAATGCTAATTAAACATTTTTTTTATTCAAAATATTTGTTGTAATTGATTTCAACAGTAAAACTGCTTTTTATTTATTGCAATACATATGTATGTCCAGACATGAATTGATGCTTAACAAACAAAAATTTTCAAAAAGCAAAATACTGTGTAACCCCGCTACAACAATTATCAGGGGACTTACGTGACACCTGCATTATAAGCTAAGTGCATTATTTTGAAAAGTAAATTTAAATCACAAAGGGGATCAATTAAAAAAATTGGCAAGAAATCAAGCAATAATGGTTTAATAGAAAAAAACCAATACAGTATAATGTGTACCGACATAAAAAAAGTTAAGTGCGGAAGATACAATATTTTTTCTTTGAATGTAAATTACTTATTAAAATAAGAAGTTATTATTTTTGTTTCATGGTGGTATGTTTCTTCTTTATAATATATAACTTTACAGTTAAATGTAACAAATGACGATTATCACTACCACTTTGTTACTCCATCCATATTATTACACCATTTATATTTTCCAGAATATCTTTTATTGAGGGTATAGACCTCTCTGTAACAGTGACCTCTGCAACACCTTCCCCTTCTTCCTCTGACAAACTATCATTAAGTTGTAGAACAAGTTTTACAATTTCTTCGTCAGTCATGTAATGGGCAACAGAACTTGTCTTCTTGAACCCACTCATTGATATCTCTTACAGTCAATCAATTCTGTGTTTGTCAGTAAAAATATGAACATTTCCTGTTTCAATGTCTTCTGTATTACTCTGTGATAATACTGACCAACAATTTTTAACTGTAATAGAATTTATATTACTCCATGATGTTCCAGCGCTGTATACAAAACTTTTTAATAACACAGTTTTAAGAAATTCTGAGTTAGCGACAGCATAAATTCAGTTAGCATGTAATTTAGTAATTCTTATCAGTAATAAGCTTTAAATGCCTAAATAAACTCGGTCTAATGATTGGATCAAAGGTGTGTATTCATGGATAAAAACATTGCGATTATTTTCCAATCTTTAGATATCAACAAGTTAGTAGGCAGATGAGCAGGGCAATTGTCAAAAAGTAGTAAAGCTTTTACTTCCAATTTCTGAACTTGTAAATGATTTTTAACACAAGGCACAAATTCGTTATTAAACCACATTATAAAAACATTACATCATCCATGCATTTTTACTATTTTTAAAAATAACTAGTAATAAATTCATATTAACATGTTTGAAGTAACATACTTCAAACTTGCCGATGCTGGCATACTTGCCGATGAGCAACGGCTTCAATTTATGATTTCCTGACTTATTGGCACACAAAAGAAAAGTTACTCTTTCTTTGTTCGTTTTCATACTAGCCTGCTTTGCATATAATGTTTCTGTTGGCAATAGTTTATAATATAAAGCAGTTTCAGCACAATTATACAACACTTCATTACTTTAGTTATCCTCTTCTATAACTGATTATATTATTGTTTGTGAAAAATGTTAAGCTGCTGTCACGTCTGCTGAACGAGATTCTTCTTCAATATTTACTTGGCCTATGCAATGACGCATTATGCATTGCGATAACCAACCGCTAGAGGCACTGAATTTTTCTCCATTGTTAATTTGTTCATGAGAATTTAGTGCCTAAACTTGTAGTATTGGTCCTGACAGCAGCACTTCACTCCGTTTTTGCAAAAACCAAAGGTACATACACTTATCTACAACATTAAAATCACAGAGTCTGACCTTTTTACGATCAAGTCCGACTGTTTCATCTACTGAATCAATAAAAGAATATAATTTATCTTCTTCTTTCACCCAACCACAAAGAGTACCTTCAGGCAAATTGAATTCCCAGGATAAACTGGTTTACAAACAACCTCTCTTAACCTTTTCAATCAATTCTAATTTTTCCTTTACAGAATACATTTTTTATTTAGACAACATGTTAGGCAAATACAAACACTAAAAATCTAATAAATTAACCAACGTAATAAAACTTAATGACAGGGATAAATACAGTAAAAGCAGCTTGGCATATATCACAATATATAATAACATTCAGATAATATATACTGTACCTTGTACAGGCAGCACATTGATGGTCTTATTGCTGTTACAGGAAATGAGACATGTGCAGTATATAATAAGAATTTCTCCTGTTAATTTATTAGAATCATAGCTTAATTTAATTGAATCATTTTTTTGGGAATGCCAAGGCTTTAAAATTGGTCGTGAATAATTGACAGATGTTATATTAGAAGTATATTGTTGACAATTTCAAAGGATTTATGGAGGGTTTTACACTGACATCAAATGCAGTGATAGGATGACTAGCATTTCTTCATCCCATTTTATTTGTTTAGATATTCAGACATTTTTTGGGGGCAGATTATAAATCCAGATTATATCTGTATCAGCAGTACATCAAGCCACAACTGTGTATATATATAAATATATCTAAATCAATTTACTATTTTTAATCAAAATAAAATCAGTAAGGCCAAGCTATAAATGAGTTTAATGAAGAGTTACTTCAATCTACAGGCAATAAATTTGAAAAATTAATGGTCAATACAGATTAGAAATACAAAAATCAGCTAAAAAATCATATATTATGTTTTAAGGATTATAAACCATGAAAGAAACTAATTTTGATAATATCAATAATAATAATAATAATAATGTCATGAAAAGAATAAACTACCTTGACCAGCAATTGCTGCAAAATATGTTGAATCTCTGATATTCATGGAAGCTCTAGACAATAATGAGTCTTGGTGAAAGGTAAATCTACAAAATGAAATAAAACAAGGTTATAGAAATAAATAACTTATGCTGCAATAAAATTTAATCATAAATATAAAAGCAAAATTGTGGTAAAAAAAAATAACTCTAAAGTCCAAAATTACATAAATAAAAATAAAAAAATGATTACATAAATAAAAAAATTAAGGCCTGATAAGTCATTTCATTAACTTATTGGTTGTTGTTTGATCACAGCAGTCTAAACTTCCTTGTAATGTTATATACTAGAATTACAAGCCTTTGTTTGTAACATTCTACAGTTTGATTATTAAAATAATATACACATTTTTCTTACTTATTTCAGTGGCAGTTTAAAAATGTTAATAAATTTTCATGGATCAATATAAATTTCTTTTTTTTTACATGAAATTATACCCACCAAGTAATTTTATAACTAAAACACTATTTCATGCTCGTATGTATTATAAGCTAACTTGGGTTATGCATGCCCTATTTCATTTCAAGAAGTGGTAAATTCATTTAATACAAAATCCCCTTATGCCAAACTTAAATTACTGTGATGATTATAAAGATAAATAAACTTATAGCTTACTTTAGCACTACAAACAGCAGCAGCAAGTTCAACTCTCTAGTACAAAAAGCTTGAAGTATTTAATCATGAAGAATATACAACCATCACTAACATTTTTGGTTTGAAAACTAAAGTTTCTAAAATCCAGTTTTACTTTCCCATCTAGTGCTATAGCAAAGTTATAACTGTAGAAGGGAAAGTATTGTAATTGGTCCAATTTGGGCATATGGCATTTTAATTAGATCTTGACATTTTGACACCTAAGGAACCCAAAAAACTGGATGGGAATTTTCTGGATGTTCACATATACATATGTGTGTTTCGTGTCTCATACCTTATATCTCTAGAACTACAGGACTGATTTTTACCAAAGTTGATCAGATTACTTCTGTATACGGATCATTGATAAATTTAATTTTTAACGTAAAAGGTCTATGAGGTGAGGCTATAGACTTAGGTCACCATCAGTATCTCAAGATTTCCCCTAATTAAGGATATATTTTTTCTTAGACACATTTATTAACAATTAAAAAATAATATCTGAAATTTTTTTTTTCAAAATCGCACCCCTGTCTCAAAACATTTTCTAGTGGCTAAATGGGTGAAATGCATCAATAGTACCCCTCTCTCCACAAGATGCAGTACGATAGTACTGATGTACAGCTGTACAATAAATGATTATATTTAAATAAAATTATAAATATTTTACATTAAGTTGTGTGTGTGTATATATATATGTAAGCCATGTATCAGAAAAAAGCTGCATGACAAGAAAGTCCTACAACTGTGTTGTCAGCTTTTTTCATATAACATCAAATTATGTTTTTATAGTTCTGTTTATCATAACAAGGATTGTTGTAAAACGCATGGAATAGAATCCTAAGGAAAAAGTTGTTAATTTAAAATAAATAAAAAAATCCCTTTTGGCACCCTGGAAGGCAGAGGCAGATTTCACCGGTGCTAAGTAGGAAATAAAAAAGGTTTCCACCTTAACGTTACGAAAAACTTCAAATTTACTCAATACAACAATGGTTGCAGGTGAAAATTTTACATGTTTAGCATATGACAAACCTTACCTTTTTACAATTCCAGCAATATTTTGGTTATCCCTTGCTGGAAGGGTTGGTCATATCAAAAATTGTTTCAGAGAAAAGTTTTAGGTAATGTTTAGAGGACTAACAACCACTTTAAACCAATCCGATATTGTACCTATTAAGGGAGGTATGATTTTTTTTTTCTTTGAAACCTCATTTTTTCCCTCTGGGCAAATGGTTGGCGATATCAAAATACTTTACTTAAGTTTTAGGCCTTTAAAAATAGTAGGGACTTTAAACGAATTCGATAGTTTTCTTAATAAGAAAGTTATAGTGATATATTATTTTTTCGAAAAAGCTTCCCATTTTCCAATCCCATGGTCTGATTTTGCCCATTAAGAACTTGATCGAGCTTTTGGATTGTTATTTTTATGTATCAATTTGAAAGTGATTGGAGCAAAATTACAGCAGTTATCATGTACATAAGAAAGTGAAATACACATATATATATATGTATAAACTTTTCAACTGACAGTGGTTTTGAGGTCTGGGAGCTGTGAAACGTGAAGATATGTCAAAATTTTCTGGCAGCTGAATCATGGTACCCATTACAATAGGTAGTTTTCTTATGAAATCTACCTTACAATTCTTTTTTTTTTTATTTATGGCAAATAACTAAAGAAATTATTATCACTTTTTAAAACTAGCAAAAATTGTACCAAACAGTTTCAGACTGAAAACTGTAAATAAAATTCTACATACTACAAATTTTCATTGCTATATTCCCCAACAAAAACTCTTAGACCTTAAGAGTAAATTATCAATGTGAATGAGCTATTATTTTAATAGAAATTCTTAACCTTTTTTACATAATGCTGACTGAAATTATCTACTGTAGTACATGTGTTGTTAAAACATATACTTCATAGTAGAACAAATTTCTTTCCTTTACTAATAAGACAAAATGGAACTGACAACAAAAAAGCGTCATAAACAAATAGAATTTTGATCTTAAATATACATGAACACTAATACTCTTAATAAAGATACAAAATACTGAAACTGTACTATTGGAAAACATATGAAAATTAAATTACTTTTAACATGTAATTTTCCATACTGCCTGCAAGTTTTATTAAAATAAATTACAACTCAAGATCTGCTATAAAAAAATTTAATTAAATATAAAACTCGATTTTTTCTAATAAATAAATGGTTGGTAAGATAAAATTCTTAAAAATTAAAGACAAGTTAATCCTTTTGAGACAAATATAATAACAGCAACGATTGTAAAACTGAATGAAAAAATAAATAATAATAATAATAATAATACTAGAGCTGCAATATAAAAGAAAGAGCTTTTTTTTTTTAGAGAAATAAGGTAAAAATTAAATCTTGAAAATATTTTGATGAAAAAACTGAGTTTTATATAATTTTAAAACTTATTCTTTCCTATGTTACTAAGATAAGAATAATAAATTTTACTACAATTTGTATTACCTGTGGAAGTTCTTTTGTGGTGTAGAAGCTATAGAAGATGAGCTTGTTGTAATAGGAGAATGAGAGCACTGAGTTTGGTTACTGGCATCAAAATTTAATCGAGGCAAATTCTCTAAGACTATACTTAACAATGGCATGTATAATGAAGCAATTCTAGGCAGCTGTCCCTAAAATGCAAAAAAATACATAGATATATTCAAATAAAATTACCAAAAATTTCTAGTACATGGAAGAATAGTATTTTAGATTCACATTTTTTGAGGTAAAGTATTGTTTAGATAGAAAGTATTTGAATTTTAAGCATGGCCTTCATAGCTCTTAATATTAAGGAACTCTATTTAGCTGATAATATAGTTATGTCTTCTCTATAGTACATATCTGAGAGTAACTTCAATAATAAAAACTGTTGTTTTATCGTCATTTAGTTTTGGGCTTCATTTTTATAACAAATTAAAACTAATACAAAACATACACCCAAGGAAGATTTAGTTATTTATTAATTTGATCTCTGAACTAGAAATAACACGAAAATCCACTGTATTACAAAATAACAAATCATTTTGGAACTTTAATCAGGGATTTCATTTATACTTCCTGCAATTTTATTACTTTCCAATATATTTTGCTAATTCAAAATTCACTTGTTTAGTAAAATGTTATCCTGAGCGAATTATTTATTACAAGTTGAAATGAAATGTTAAAACTTTACATTTTATAAATTAAACAAATTTCTTAGCATATTAATAAATAACATACTTTAATATAAAATATTACTTTCATTTAATTTAATGTATGTAACTAATATCAATAATATGGATTATGTTTAAATTATAAGTCTTTATAATTACAGAATTAATTAAAAGTTATTATTGAGGCCAGAAAATCTGTCTATTGTTTAGAATGACTGCTTACGAATGTCTTAATTTAGAGTATATGGGCCTGAGAAAAACATGTTATTAGTTCTACATTAATAAATATCTATATCACAATTATTGTTACACCATATAACGGAAAAAACTCAATACGGTGAATTAATTAACAACCAAGGTATTTCATTTATAACCTGTATAATGTGAAGTAAATAAACTACAGTGAAATTGTTCTTTTACTGAAATTCAGTTACTGCCATATTACTTTAGAATGATAACACAGTACAAAAAAGTACAATGTATAAAACCTATTATAAGTAAACAACTGATTAACTTTAATACAGACATGAATTAAAATTATAAGAATAATATTGTAAATTGTAACGAGTTCAACTAACTATAGATTATTAAAAATTAAACTAATAATAAATGAATATTATTTTTATAAAACAAAGATTATTTTATAAATTATTCAACTGAAAAAATTAATCATTTATTTCTGCTATATTTTTTCTCAGGCAAAATTGTTTTTTTAAAAAAAATTAAATGTTGTGCTATTAAAAAATGTGTTTGCCTTTTTTTCAGATTTCAGTAACTTGTTACAGCTATTAAATATAATCAATATCTACTCAGTATATTCAATATACAATATAATGATATGCATTAATATATTTTTTGCTATTATAACCTCGTCTCTAAACTGAACTTTTTTCATAGTTATGGGGTGAAAGGAATAGCATTTTATACATCTTTATTTTTTTATGTAAAAAGATTTCAATCATGATAACTTGTTTGATTGTACATTGTATCTTAAGCTATCAATGCATATGCTGCATCTTAAATATTATCATTTACCATATTTACACCAGAGAATTTTGTTTCTTGTAGGAAATTTATTTATGAAAATATTTTAATTTTAAACAAGTGTAAAATATTTTTACAACCGTAAAAATACGAGTCAGAAAACGTGAATGAAGTTTGCTGACTTGTGCAATAGCCATATCGATTCATCTTTTACATAAAAGGAAAAAAGAAAATCTATGAATAAATAGTAACATGAAAAATAAGAATATAACACATTAACAAGAAATATAATTAATTTTATGAATAAAGTATATTTTTTATAACAAATGTTAAATAAAGTGTAAATAATTTTTACCCGCAAGTTTCTTATCTGTTATTCAGAGTGTCTATTGTTTGGATATTCTATTAAGAGACTCTACTTCAAGGGACTAAGCAGTTGAAAAATTGGTCTGTTGTTTAGATTTATCCAAAATTGTAAGGTAACTACTTCATTAGTAGATGTTTGGCATAGCTAATATCCTGTAATAAGTTACAGGAACATCCAATAACAGATTCAAAAAAACGATACAATGATAATACAGTTTGAGTTATAGAAAATATGTTAATACAATACACACATTTTTAAATATAAATTATATATTATAATGGCTATAACCTTGTTCTGGTATCGGTCATCTAACTCATGTTTGGCAAGAAGATCTCTAAGAGCAGCAACAGCAACTCTGCGTATTTGCAGAACCTGATGAAGTGAAGCTCTTACTTCTTGTAAAAGAAGTCCAACTAAATAATGTTGTCGGCAAAAATCTTCAGACAGACAGTATTCTGGTGTCATATCTAGAAAATTTCATGAATGAGCTCTTATTATTCAGGTAACTTTTTGAAATAAGTTAAAACAAAAATTAAAACACAAAGATAATAATTTATTAAAAAACCAATTAGCATCACCAGAATAGACAAGTATGTAACACTTTCTATCTACAATAACATACATTTGCATTGTCATCAATACCAAAGTGATGAAGAATGTTGATAAAACATTTAAGAAATGATTTTTTTTTGTTTATAGCCTCGTGAGCCTTCGTGAGGCATAAATTCAACAAAAGCAGGACACCAGATATAAGATGGCCTGTAGTATACAATAAGCAAATCAATAATTAGTGTAAATTTGTCAGAAATCTGGGGAAGATATTATTTAAGACACAGAATAGGTTTTTCTAAGATTCTCTGATAAAGCTGGGTGGGCTATTTAAGTAAGATTTTATTTCTTTATTCTGAACATCAACTGTTCCAGAAATATCGGTGTACCACAACATTTTATGTAAAATTAGTCATCTTCTCCAAAGATGGCAAAATGCATCATTTTTGAGCTCTTGAGCAGAAACAATTTCAAATCTGATTTCTAAACTAATTGAAAATCTTTTACAATGAATATACATTACACAATGACAAACTGGATTAATATATTTGTAAGTGTGCAATAAGCCTAAGAATTAAAGAGCTCTGAGGGGCTGTAACTACTCTCTTACATACATGATAAATATTTTTACCAGATGAGTGAAAGAGGCACAGTGAATATTAATAGCTCTGACTATCACTATTTATTAAGTCAGTTCCTGAGACAACACAGCAGTTGTTGAGATAGACTGGCATGTACCTAAATAGACTGGCTCTGTAAAATCTTCTCTTATCTATGAATTCCTGGAATCAATAACAAAGATGACTGAACCAGCCTGAGAGTCTAAATGTAACAACAGTTCTTAGAAGAATTGTTTTGGTTTGCCATCTAGTAGCCAGAATCTGAAGACTTGCTTCAAACATAAAAGTTTGCAGCTACAAACTTTGAAATCTGAATCTTAAAAGTGGTTATGAAAAAGTTTGAAGCTTTAAATCATAGTTGTAGTAAAGAAGCTGAGCTATTTTTGGTTGCATCTTCTTCATCCTAGGATGTCATCTACGTCTCACTGTCAATGGGACTCTGCACCAACTGTGCAAGGATAATTTTTTGTAGCTGCTGGGATATAGTGATTGGCGACTTCTCAGTGTAAAGGATGTCTGAATAACAATTATTCTGATTGTTTGCTATGATTCAATTTGTACATATCATTGGTTCTCTAAATAATGATTCTCTAAATTTGCTGCTTTATAACTCAGCTGATATGTACATAATAGACTACTTATATAATAAATATATTTACACAACTTTATCAAACAAATTTTTATTGTTTGATAATTTATAATAATGATAACTTTTAATTTCAAAAGTTCATGTATATATGTTCGGAAACACTTTGTTATTGAGTTACAGCTAGTGAAACATTTCACCCAGATTTCAGTTCTCCCGATGAAATGAGGTCATAACGAAATTTTTAAGGTGTTTTTAAGGTGGGAAAACTTGATGGTTCTTAGTTTTTATACCTGAAAGATCAAATAAAAGAGGTCCCAAGACCTCTTTGGAAGATTTTGACTATGGAAGATACAGTTCTTGTATCTTCCATAGTTTTCATAATATCCAACATAAAACAGGAAAATTAATACTGAGAAAATTAACTATGAAAAAAAAACACTTTTATTATTAAAAATAAAACAGAATAAAATACAAAAATGTCTTGAATTTGCAAAAATTAAAAAAAGCCTGTTATTAGTGCAATAAATTTTGACTTTTGAAAAATTAGGTTGGCAACACTAACTGTATTCTTTGAAGTTAATTTGAATACTATTCATTGTTGTCATAAAATTGTGGTTATGAGAATAATAAACTTTAAGCAATTCAATTTGTTTTGAAGTAATCTTTACTGTATTCAATTATTTTTGAGAATAAAGTTATTTAATTTTTTTCTGTTTTTTGTGTTCTAAACTGTATCTATATTTTTTCAATAGAATCTGAATCTAAAAAAGGGAAATTCCATTTTGAATTCTTTATTTTGAAACATTTGCTACATCTCTTCACTCATGCAGCATTTGCTGATACATTTTTTGTATACAACTTTTTACAATGGAAATACTTGCTGTGATGGAAGAATAGTAAAACAGGTATCCTGAATGAGTAGTTCCAAACCATAAAGTATTTTGTAGAATTTTTAGTAATCTTTATGAGAATGATATGCTTCCCTGCACTTATGTTTCATCTGAATATCAATCAATATACATGGTGATGAAAGGGAGAATGATCTTCAGGTAGTACAGTTTACTCCTATAATGAGCAAATGAAAAATTTCTACATGACTCAGCATTCCACAAAGTACAGTATGAGGACATTACATTCTCACAGGCTGCATCTTTATCATGTTCAGAAAATTCACCATCTCCAGCTTGGTGAACATGCCAGACAACTACAGTTTTGTCAATGGGTTAAAAGTAATTACCACTTAATTCTATTTTTTGTGAACATGCCAGACACTACAGTTTTGTCAATGGGTTAAAAATAATTACCACTTAATTCCATTTTTTTAAGTCTACATTTTCTACTTTACACTGTATTTTATGAAAACTATGGGAGATTCAATTACAGGAACTGTTTTATTCAAATTTTCAGGCCCAAAAACATAAGAAACCATCAACCTTATACAATGTCTTACCTCACCAGGAGAACTGAAATTCTAGCAAACTTTTTCTCTAGCCATACATTTTTCCTTATTTCAAGCTCTAGAATCAGCTTCCAAATTACTTCTCTTTCCTTCTGAATCCACCTATATAAATATATGATCTATCATCTGGCAGCCAGAATGTTTTGAATGTTTGGGAATAACATTTCTTATTAATTTTAATAAGAAAAGTGAAACTAAAACTGTACATAGAAAGATATCAAAAAAATTGTTTAAAGAATTGATACAAGCTGAAAGACTGATAAGCAACTAATTTAGAAGCCAGAGCATCCATCACTACAAGTTTTGTCTGTAGAATTTTTTAGCTAACAAGAAAAATTCATGAATTATAAGTTTTAAAAGCACATAGTTTCTAGCTATACCATTTAAAAACATAGGCAACAATTGAAATATTAATCAACAAAGAACACCGGTATCCACAGATTTGAATACTAGATTGTGGATATCAGTGTTCTTTGGTGATTGGGTTTCAATTGACTTGAGACTGTACAAGACTATACTTCATTTATATTCATACATATTATCCTTATTCATCCTATATCACCTTATAGTGGTTCAAGAGGCTAAACAGAAAAGGTAAAGTAAACACATAAAATATAAAAACGAAGCAATAAAATACAAAAATGGATGACAGAAACTGAAATTGTATGATAGAACTGAATATAAGATACAAAATACAATGATCACCACTGAGAAAGAAATGCAAAACATGAACTGTGATTCTGGGGGAAAAAAAAACCTATAGAAGTGTATCTGGACAGAAGAAAGAAGAAAATAAACACCAGGAAATGATAAAGGGATGAAGAAGTGGAAAAATAAGAAATTAAAAAAGTAAATTAATTGAAATAACAAAGTCTGTAGAAGCTAAAAAAAATTGAATTATGTCAAAAGTAAGTTTCCAGTTTTCATTTAAAAATAAAATTGTAAGGAGTAAGGAAATAATTACAATACCTTGTTTATTTCAGTGCAATCCACTAGAATAAGTGCTTTAAAAATGAAAAGGAACAATATCATTCCACATTTCCCTTTCTTAGGTGACCTTATTGTCACTTAAATAATAGTAACTAGGAGCAAACACATCATCATTAAGAAATGATAAAGTATTTTTTTTTTTTTTGCTGTCAGTAACAATCAGTTTGAAATTTTTTAACAATTTCAGTAATATTAGAAATGGTTCTGCATAATAATGAACTGCTTCCCTTACAATCAATTTGTTCTACAACATCTAGAACATATTAAAGAGTAACATTCTGGAAATTGAAAGTTGTGATATAAAAGTAAAAATTGCCAATGGCCAAAGTAAACATTCAATAAACCAGTTACTGTAGATTACTGAATGCCAGATACAGTTCAACGCATGATGTAATTTATTTTTCCAGCTAATGAAGACGACAGTCAATGCACTAAAAAATAAAAAACAAAAAAAATAGTGGTCTTTAAGAATGGAATAAAAATAACTAATAGTTAATAAGATAATATTAAAATCAAAATTATTTTATACCAGTTCGTCCCTTGCTATGCAATATAGGAAGGTTGAAAGGCACGTAGTGTTCATGTGAGCAGATCACTTGAAGGAAAACAAATTTTAGTTCTTGCAGAGTACGACTATCTCCACATGAAGAAAAACTAGCCAGGTGTCCATTTATTAAACGGAAGACAAATCCCCGGTCGAGGAAAGTAAGGCATTTCTATAACCGATAAATACACAAAAGTGATGTAACATTAAAACATCTATCAGAAGAAAATTGAAATATTATTCGATTTAAGTGCATTTTACAATAAATCTAATTAAAGTGATAGAATGAGTAACAAATTCTGCTTAAATTTCAATTTTAACACATTAAACTATAGAGAGTCTTTTTTAGTTTAACAAAATACGAGGGTAGGATTTGTTAAATTCCATTTTTTAAAAATATTATTCTCAAGGTAAATAAAAAATACATAAATATTTCTCTGTAAAAATATTCCAGATTACATTTCAACTATTTGAGAATGTCACAGATAAATTCATTTGGTATTCTAGAAGTCTTAGGATATGTAGTGAAGCTTTCTTGATAAATAGGTTGTAGATGGCTGTATCTGTGGTTTACATGCAAGTATATCTAGTGGCACTTCTGTGGCCCTTTGGCACATAAAATAATACTTTGACTTTGATTTTTGCATCATACAGTCACAGTTGCAACTCTGAGAACAGTAAAATAGTGAGAGCATTAACTTGATTCTTATTTTTGTATGCAATAAAAATAAGTACAACAGATGCTAGTAAGAATTTCTTTATAGAATATTCATATTTAACTTACAGTGTAGTATTAATATTGCACTGATCAGTGATAACATCCTAATAAGATGTACAATCTAAGAAAGATAAAAACATATCTTATACTGCTTTGCCGGTGAAATTTATTAATCCAGTGACTAATTAATTCAATATACTAATTTCTTTACTAACACACTGATTATCTAAAAAAAACTAAGATATAAGGTAAGGAAAAATATATAAACTACATTGAAGAGTTCAAACAAAATCAATACTGTGAACAACAATATTTACTACATAGAAATATCAAATATGAATGAAATTTAGGGTGTTTAATTTATAAAGAGCAGTCAGATATTTATACTTTAGTACTGGGTTTTTTAAAGACTGAAATATAATAGAGTCAGAAAATTTGGATTCAGCACTCTTTGATATTTCTCTATACAAATCTTACTGGATAAAAGACAGATACATATCTTTTATCATTTATAAAATTAATAAGAGTAAAAAAAACTCCCAAGTTACCTGATTACGAGGCTTGAAATAATGGTTTCTCTGTTTGGAATTGATTAAGAAAATTTTTATAATTATGTAATTCAAAGAAAGATCTAAAACTAGATTGATAATTTTTAAAACTGCCAGGTTTCTTTCACTGGTGAACAGGAATTTAACATTAACCTTCCACTTCAAAGGTAAATAAGCTTTGCACTTCAATATTAAAGCCGAATACTGTTTGATTCATGCTCATAAATAAATAAAAACTGAAATATCAGATGAGTCGAATTCTGTAAAATCCTAGGTAATAAGGCAAAGGCAATCCCTTTGTGGACACATCATTCATTTTCTCTTCATTCTCCTCTCTTTATTTCTTGCAGAGTCCAATAGGAATTGGGTTAGCATCTTTCACTATCCAGTAGGATAGTCTCTATAGTGGAATTTAATGAAGTAACAACTATCGTTTATATCTATAAAAATATCGAAAGATCCTTTTCCTCTCCAAACGTTAAACAAAATTCAAACAAGCAGCCAAGATCCCTAATGGAAAAGCAAGGCCTTCTACGCCTTAAAAGACCTAATTCAATCAGAGTTCTACATTTACAATTATCCGTTACTAAAAAAGAAGTCTCAATGAATTTTTAAGATATGAAAATGGGCTATCGTATCACTGACACTTATATGTGTGAATTGTGTAGTTTGATATTTAGAAAATAATAATATTAACTTTTCCTTGTATTTATATTTATGAATGGGTAATCTTTATTAAAGAGAATAGTCAGTTATTCTTAAAAAAATACCTCTCGACCAAACCATGTAATAGAACTGTTTTGTATATCACCGAAGATATAAATAGGGTGTTCTAGCACAGCAGCCAATCGCAGAGCAGTGTTCTCAGTATACATTAAAGTAGTCAAACAGAGAGCAGCACGTAATTTAGGCCAAACCCACTTTATTCAAGAGAAAAGTCACATATTAAATGTGACTTTTACAGGCAAAATTCACATATTTCACACTCTTTTGTGAGCATTATTTTCAGGTTAATGTATCCACTTCCTCCCTCTACGAATCATGAGACCTTTCCGATGATGGGGGGGCTTGAGTGCTCAGTGGTACAGTGTAGCTGGACCAAAGATGCAACCATATCGGA